>VYZV01040006.1:20810-78246 GCA_013401275.1 Pandion haliaetus
GGACAGCTGTAGTGTGTGGTAGGTCTGACTGATCAAACCTTTAAGACCAGTCATGATAATTTCAAAAGCTGGAAATTTTTTAGGGAAAGGTAACTGGGAAGAATCAGTCCTCCTGATTTGACACCTAAAGAATCCAAGAAAGACTATCTGCCTGAATGCTACATGCTTTCAAAATCCTGTGTCTCCTGTGAAGTTCATGAACTCTTCTGCAACTTATCTGTAGGACCTACTGACAGTCCGTGTGCTTAATCCACCTAGACAGTNTGTGCTTAATCCACCTAGACAGTGTTGTTGGTGTCCCTCAAGTTGTTGCTGCCATTGGCAGACTGTCAACTGGCAGAGTGACACCTGCCACTGGCTTTGTCAGAAACAGTGTCTTCCAAATGGTAGCAGTGAAGGCTTTTGTCAAGGACTAATTTTTCAGGTTAGTGGCATTTGACCAAAAAAAACCCCATAAAAAATCTTAGTCTAAACGAGAGGATTGTTTGTCTCTCTACTAGAAAAGAGTTACCTTCTTTGGATTTCCTCTCCAGTGGAGCCACAGCAAAACCATTCTAATAGATGGGATCTTTAGTGACTGTTTCTTGACTTTATACATGAAAGAGCAGAAGGTTTCCTGTTTGCTGTTTCATAAATGAAGAATATTTTCCTCATGATGACTTTAAAAAATAACAAACCCCCCCCAAATCCCACAAAAAAACCCAGCTTGCAATGAGGGAAAAGGTGGAATGCAAATACTGATCCTTGTTTTCTCCCTGGCTAGGATGAGCATTTCATTATCTGGTCCTTTCAGATATCCCATCAGAATGAATGGATGATGACAGTAAGCTTATCTCTTTGTCTGAGATGGTGATACCACCCATGCAGGCTAACACTCAAAGGCCTTCGTTAGAGCAACACAAGTCATATATGAGAGTCAGTATCAAAAAGCCCCAAGTCCAGAAGTGAGCATATCTGTCACGTATTGTACAGAAGCAGCCAAATCAAAAAGACTCGTAGAAAAATAAACAAACCTCTGTGGGATTTGAAAGCTGAAGTCAAACGTATTGAGCTCAGTTCAGAACTGTGAAGAAAGTTAGAAAGGGATATATCAAATCTAATTTATAAATTACAATTCCTATATTAGTCATAGTTACTATATCCCAAATTTTGTTTAGAAAAGGAAAGGGAGTGCTCAGATTTCCTTGCCTTTCCAGCCCCCCCCAAAAGACTTCCCTTTGCTTGCAAACAATTTTTTTACATTGAGCAAAATGCCTGGTTTACACTCAGAGGAAAAGTTTAATTAACTGTCATTTTACAAATCCTCTACAATATTTATTCAAAAGATTGGCAAATTCCAGGAAGTTCACCCATCCCTGAAAAAGAAGTTTTGTAAACAAATCTGGCAACAAATTTATTTTAACAGCAGCAACCCTTCTAATCTGTCAAGATGTAGTTTGTTTCTGACACTTGATTAAATTCTTTTTGCTTAAGAATAGAAAGTAATTTGTTACAAACAAACCATGTAGCTGGGACATGGTGACTGCCCCTCTGATAGTTCACAGAGCATTTAATTCAACAGAAAAAAGCTAATAGTATAATGTTTGGCACTTTTTTTTTTTTTAAACAGAAGCAAGACTAAATTTCTGTATTCACAAAACAGCAACAACATTACAGGTTTCAGGGTCTGTAAAACCCATTTATGGTGTATCCCGCAACCTGGACCAGCATTACTCCACATCCTCTGGACACAGATGAAGGGAGTGTTATAGGCTGTGGTTTCAGAGGCACTTTCTTGCCGAGACCCCTTATTTCCTGGCCATTTGTTCCTGGCCATGTCATTCACTTGCTCAGTTCTTATCCAACATCAGTTCATGGATCCCGTTCCCTGTGCGGCAACACCAGCAGTTGTGTGGGCACATTAGCCTGGGGTAGCTCAGGCTGAGATGAAACAACTGAGTGGACTGTACAACTTAGCCTGGTTTTGTCAAGAAAAATACCTGTGTCCAGAAAAATGGTTTATGCAAGGAAACAGTCTCAGAGGTTTGCAAGTATCAGTAAAGCAAAATGGGTAAAACACACTGTCTGCCATTAGTGTCAATTGAAACAAAAGATACATAGGTGCTGTTGTTAAACTTGTATGGACATTACTTTTCTTTGCATTAAGACTGTCCATCCAACTGGACTGCTGGGTGTGTGAACATTTTGGGGTGTCCACTTCTTGATTCTTAAAGAGATTTGGCATGTTACCTCACTGCTGCCCCTTAGCATAGGAGAACAATTTGTGAATTTATTTTATGTCATAGCTTCATAAAGCTGTGCTGTTCCTAGGGCAAAAGCTTGGTTGGTGCAAATGTCAGTAAAGCCATGACAGTTTGTACCAGCAGGGAAAATGCCTATCCTTCCTGCGACTTCCCCAGCTCCTTTAAACCTAAGAGGCTGATCCAGATCCCACTGAAGTCGGTGAGAGCTTTCTCTCTGTGCTGGATCCAGCTGTAGGCAAGTATGCAGCCTCTTAAACACAGCAATTAAGATATTGAGCTAACGTTAGTAGTGCTTTCCTGCCTGCCTGGAACACCCAAACTGTCTGAGCTAGCCTTCATCTCAGGCAAAACCCTGAGGAAATCGGCTGGATTTATGTTGCATCTGAAAGGTCAGTTTGTGTCCCCATGGACTGAGAGGTATGGGGGAATTCCAGATTTTGCTGCCAGCTTCTTGGTATTTATTTCTGGAAGCTGTTAGCTTAGATTTTTTTAGCTAATCTTAGTTATGGGGAACTGAGATTATATGAGTGAGGGTTTTAGAAAGTCATATTTCTAGGTGCTTTAAAATCTGTTTATAAATCTACCATCCTTGCTTTTCAGGTTCCTTTTGAGATGGAATTTTAATTCAACATTATTTATGGACATTCAGGACAGTGCACATATTCTACTTATTTTCTAATACCACATGTAAGGACTTTGCTAAGTGAACCTCCCTCTAAAGCAAAGAAAATACTCCTAAAAAATTGTGGCAGAGTTTGCCATCAATAACTTTATACACTACTATTATTGTGAGACATTTTATTACCTAAATAATTCCTCATTGGGGGAACTTGTGATACACATTTATTTCAGCATATTTAAATCAGCGTAAAAAAGGAAAAAATCTCTTGTAAGGATTTATATTTGATTGTGTGAAATAATGAATTTTTTAAATGTAAGCAAATGAATTTAGCAGCCTCTTGCTTAATTCATGCTATTTAAAAGAAAATGGGGTGGTGGGTTTCTCAAATATTCTAACCCTTCTCAGGCTGAAAAATAATATTCTTTTACATTATTGACTCTGATTCTCTCTGTGACTTAATCCTTTTCTTTACATGGTTCGTGGGCAGAAATAGTGGGAAAGTCACAACCACAAGCAGTAACATGGCAATTAGCTCAGAGGCACTGGTGGGACATTTAAGTAATTTTAAGTCAACATATATGAACATTACATTCCTGGCTTGAAAATCTGGACATTGTTTGCAGCTGGAAGATTTGATTGCTTAATTGATTTTGATTTTCAAATTGCTTTTAAAAATCAACCACTGGTTTGAATTTGGTCCAGATGGGCAATGACTGAAAATTGTTATAATCTGGCATGTATTTGGTAGCATAGATAAGTGAGTTGATGGTCTCATTAAAAGTATCTCAAACATATGCACTGATTAAAAACCACCTCATCTCTGGCTCAGCAGGATCTTGGCTGAGGGGAACCGAACTGCTCTGTCACCCCTAAGGGCTTTTTCTGGCATGACAAGGGGAGGAATTTCATAATGCTGTTGCACGCAGAGGTGAATATAAAGTACATTATAGTCCAGCATGCCTGCTTGTCAGTGAATGCAATATGGTATAGGCCAGTGCTTGTTTCCACTGTGGTCAGTGGGAACTCTTGTGTGAGCACGTGTCCGTCCACCTGAATGAGAATCACACAACTGAGATCATGGGGTTTAGGAGTCTGAAAGTGGTATTTCCAACAGGTCATCAAAATTATTGCCTTCCTGGTAAAAAAATGGTACAGAGAGACAGGCAGTAGGGGTTGGCGGGATCTGAACATCAGAGCTAGCCATCCCAAACCCCCTTTATTGTCACTGCAGAGAAACAGATGTTTCAAAAGTACAGCACTTCCCATCTTAAAGGCAATGGCTAAAGTTGGTTACACCAGTTGTGACCTAGTAGCGTTGCTTTGTTTCGAAAAGAAGCCTAGGGTGACTATATAACATTAACATATGCAGGTCTGTGTCTTAGTTATTTCAAGGTAGGTGAGATAAATCCCATCCTCAACAGCATCCTGTCATTCTGACTGCTACTTGCTAAAGCACTATGTGAGCGTACTTTTGCAATTCTTTCACAACTGCTGAACAACTGTCAATGGGGTCTCCTCTCCAAAGCATTATGACTCAGTTCCCACAACACACTGTCATTTTTTTAAAAGGAGAAAATGTACTATTTTCAATAACAAGCTTGGCAAAGACACTGACCAAAGTGATGTCCTTGGCACATAATGTCCCTGGTTTTTAGCATGCTTTGTAACCATTGCCTGCATGAATTAAATGGCTCTTTTCTGTTTAGGCAGCTGGATTTCTGTGTGGCACTAGATGGCAATATTCCCTCAGCTCCAGCAATGGTCAGGGGAGCCATATACAGCAAAGGGACATATTCTGACCTTGCTTCTTTGTTATCACCCATGTAGCTCATACTATAACAGCCAGGTTTTATGACTGAGGTTTATGTGACTGAGGTCAATCTGGGCTGCAGAGGTTTTTTTTTTTTTCTCTCTGTGCATTCACCCACCTACCTTTACAGCTTCACAGTTCTCTGTCAAAACATTTGCTGGACAGTACGCTTACTGTGTGGGATCTTCTGTTTAAGAAAGTTCTTGTGGTCTCAGGCTGTTCCATGATGCTGATACTCAAATCCACAGGCAAGAAGTATCTACACCTGCAGTATTGCACTGCTTTCCTGCTGCCTTTTGTATATTAATGTGGCAGCAGACTCAATCAAGTCATTACGCAGATATAACGTTGCCTCATGTCACTTGTAAGTGGTGTATTTTTTTCACTCATGTTTGCTCTCAGATAAAATAAGCATAATCTAAAGTCAGCAACTGTAAAAAAGTGATTCTCTGTCTGTACCCAGATGAGTTTGGCCTTATCCCTGTGGGATATTTCTAAAAGCTTTCTCTAGTCATAGAGCTTACAGGCAGCAAGGAACAGAGCCAGTGATGAATACTACATTTGTCTCCTTTGCATTATTAAGATTTTGTTTGCCTTCAGACCACTTTATTCAGGCCCAGGTCTCCTTTCAAAATCAGGTTTGTCATTGAACTTTGTGGGACCACAATTATTGTAATTATTTTCTGATGGCTTAGATGAAATAGTAGTGCTACCCAAATGTTAAAAGATTCCAAGGATGGCTTTAGACAGTATATGCCCCAGGCAAGATATTGAGGTAGAAACTGAAATTATTGTGGAAAAGTTATTTGTTTCTGTTCCCTTACTGTCATAGGACCACCCAAGCCTCCTCTTCAAGCTGATGCCTGCCACTCCCATTAACCCCACCACACAACCTTTTTTTCCAACTTATAAACCTATGTCCATGCTGCCACAGCTGTTCTGCCACATGCTTCTTAGAGCAAAGGTCCCAAAACCACATCCACTGCCTCCCTCAGCCTCTTATTGCACATTTCCATGTCCTCAGATTAGGACCCCAGCTTCGCATGACCCATCTTTTTCTGTCTTCCCCTCCTCAACTTTCCCCACAAAGATCCAGCTTTTTCACTGTCTCATACTTCAGAGCCCCAGCCTCAATCCTCTGCCTCACAAATCTCTGTCCTCATGTCCTCATGCAGCTGACTAAATCATGGTACTACTGCATTGGGTATTGCTAACCATGAGAATGGAGCTGAAACAAAAATGACACACTAAATCCTCAGGTAGTATCAGGCTGCTGCGTACTGTCTGATCCATTGTAATGGTAGGACTGAGACTACGCACGCTGTGGTTACCACCAGTCAGCTGATGGGTAGTCATTTGATGGGGACAGAAGCTCACAGGAACACCAGAAGCACAGAGCCCTGAGCAGTCACCTTGCAGTTATTTAAGGTCCTGCATAAAAGAGTATTGTCCTCTTTTGGACACTTCAGTCCAACAGCCAGACTGTAGTTTACACTGTGAAACAAATGGGGAAGAGAGTGAAATGTCCCTCCTTACTCCCTTGCACACATCTTCTAGTTGCCAGGTACAGCCACAGAGGAGGTTAGAAGCCACATTTTCCCCAGGGGAAGCCAATGCTAGGAGGTATATGCAGTACTTATCTTTTCCTTGCTGGCTTTGCCATGCCAATACCTGGAGGAGAATGCCCTCTCCCAGCTATGGGCTGCTGTTGGGCTACCATCTGCTGAGGAGAAACGGGTCAATTCAGCACCCTTTTTGGCTTGAGGCAAAGCCCATTGGAGACCTGAAGCAATGAGACAGAAAATGATGAGGATCAGGGAAAAGCAGAATCAAGTATAAAGCAAGCAGCTGATGCAGATATCTGCTATTGTTTTGTGCTATATCTGATTAAAAAATTAAAGAAGCCCATAGGAGAATACAGAGCTACTTCTGACCAGTGTCTCTGGGAAGCAGCCATTGAGAGGGGCTGGAAGTGAATGAAGATGGCTATAATACGCCGTGGCACCTCAGGGCCCTGGCACACATCAGTCCCCACCACAGCCTTGGAAGCCCAAGCAAAAGTGGAGTGTATCCAGGGCTACATGCCCTTCTCTCATCACATGCCCCTCCTCTGCTCCCCTGGAGAGCTACAGAGCCCAGCTGAAGATCTCAAAGTTCTTGAAACCATAAACAAACAAAATTTTGCAGTTAGGAAGTAGTGAATTATTCTTACTCTTCCCGTTCAAAGGATGGAGGAACTTAGGTGTGAAAACTGTCCACCTCCGAGTGAAACTCCACCACCTGAGCCCTCACCCTGTGCCCAGCCATGCTGTTTTCTGTTAATTGAGTACTCTCTTGTTTTGTTTTGTTTTCCAAAACCAACAGAAAATATTTTATTTGTGCTAAAATGCAAGGTTGCTTTTGCAAAATATAATAAAATCCCTTTTGCTGGTAAAATAGATAAGATATAGTATGTTTCATGATGCAAAGGCCTGTTTAAGTAATTCTTGGTGATACATTAAATACTTGACTAAGTGAAGTGTATCATGTTGTGTACATAGAAACCTCAGAGTTTCTGTATCCATATTTGCCCAGAGCATTCTTTCTTGTTGCATTTGCATCATTTGCTACTTCACATCCTTGTTTATATATTTACCAATCAGCTCAGGTGGCCAAGCAATTACAATAACAGGCAAACTTGTAATATGCAGTAAATACTGTATCATGAGGTACAAAGTATTGCCACATCCAGTAAACTCAGAAAGAAGACTTCGTTGTCCTTGACACATTTTTAACTGGATCTTTACTTGCACTAGAACTTTTTTTGGAAGATAAATCACACAAAATTCAAGTGACATATGTGACTGGTATGGACAAGCAACAGAATTTCTCACAGGTATTGAATGTTCTACATCACCACACATTTTTGATCTTGAACCACAAAACACAAAATAGTTGCTGATAACATCTACTTTTGCTCAGGTGAATGATTATTGAAGCTTGTGTTTCACTGACTTCCATGTTGTGTTAATGCAGGAGAAAATGTAATATTTTTAAGCAGCACAAGAACTTAAAGAGAAAAACTTTTGACAACAATGTACTTTTTACAGTCATGGTGTCTTACAGTCATCATGACTGAGATTGGGAGTGGGACCAAGAACTTTGGCTTTTCTGGACCTTCTGTGTGGCCTTGGAGAAGTCATTTGATCTTACTGTAGGGAGCATTCAAGTACATCTGGAGCTTTCTTGGACTTATGTCCTTGTAATCATCTGTCTGCCTCAGTCCACATTTGTCAAGACAGAGCGGAAGGAATGGGAAGGATCAGAACAATCTCCCCCTATCTTAATGCCTCACATGCTCCCAGTCGTCCTAAAGTAAGTGCTCAAATTCTTGTGGCAAAAGACAGACTCCTGGGATTCCTTCTTCCCTGGGAAATGCTTTCATCCCTTGGGTGTGTAACTGCTGGAGCAATGGGAGAACTTGTTTCAGCACTGACAACAGCAACGGTTTTGGGCTTCTATGTGTACTTACTCGGATTTTAGGCTGTTCTTTACTTAAACTGGATCCCCAAAAAAGCTCTTGGTGTGATGGAATCACTTCTTATTAACAGACACCTCAAGTTAATTATCAAGGAGATGACTAGTGGGTTTATGTGTCTACAAGTCAATGCTGGAAAGTAGATGGCCCAGATAGCTGTCTGGGACTTTTTTTTGCATAATTGCATGGGTTACTAACCTTGCTAAGCTGGGATCGCTTTAGGTGAGATTAAGGTAGCGTGGGTAGTACTCATGACTTTCAGTTTGCTGTTGTCACTCACAAATGGTACAGAGGAAGCTTTTAGCTGAGAAATCGAATGAAATGGTGCGTAAGTTTTTGGTGTAGGATGCTAAGGTACTGTTTTAATATTTTAGGAAAGGTTACCAAGGCAGTGGATGGAGAAGCTGTACTGTTTAAAGAGAAAGGAGGTGAAAAGAAAACCTGATGGTCTAGGTAATTTAATTTATGAAATAACAATAATAAATACTCTTGAACTGAGGTTGAATCAGATGTGAGAAAATTCTCCTTAGGCTGCTCAATTTTTGGTGAGTAATTACCACAGTAAGAGAAAAATGTCTCTTTTCCTGTGAGTTGGCTAAGCAGAAGAGAGCCACTACTCTGGCTGAAATAGCCATTCATGGGAAAATTATGTCTTGAACCTCTGATGCGTTTGAAAAGTGAGAGAACATTTCTTTCCTGTTGACAGACCGGAAGTCAATTGAGAATTAAACACATAGAAAAAGGATTAATGTCCTGAACCTGCACATTTTGTTATGCAAGTAGACTTCTTCTCTGAAGGTGTCCTCTGTTAAAATCCCTCACTTTCCTGAGGAGAGGCAATTGAAAGCTTGCCCATCAAGTTCTGCTCTGTCCCACCTGATATCCCTCACTTCCCATGTTCTTTTTCTCTGCATCCCAACCTAAGACCAGTGCAGTCTCTTGCACTCCAATCTGTTGATCTTTCCCCTGGAACCAAGATTCTTTAATTTCTTGAAAGATGTAGCATCTTCCTCACATTCTCCACCTTAACTGGTAATCCAGAAGACGTTTTTTCAGAAGTGCATTTTTTCTGCACTGCTCTAAAATGCCCAGATTTCAAATAATCCTGAAACCCAAGGAATGATTAAAAAAAAAGTTTGTTTCTTGACCTTTTCCATTTGCTCCAATTAATTTTTCTTCCCTCTATTTTGCCTGCAAACTCTCTGGTTGTATCCTTGTTTGCGCTGCCTCGACCTCTCTTCATCTAGCTGCTTTATATTCCCAGGAATCTCATTACTGACCTTCCTGCAGTGGCAGAGCTACTGTTGCCAGCCTCGCCAGGGAACTTCTGCCTTGTTCGCCTTTTCCTAACTCACCTGTTCCTGACCAGCTCTATATTTGATGGTATGCCTATACCTATTTGTACTTGATTTTCAACCCGTTCAGGGCTCTCTCTTAACTCTGGCTGCTTTTTCACTTTATTCCTCACAACCTGGCAGGATGAATCAGACAACCATAGAAATCCACTCAGTAGAGGAATATAAGAAAAGAGCGATCTAAGGGAGGTACTGAGAGGTACTGGCAGTGACTGAAGGAAGAAGAAGAAAGAGCCAGAGCCCTTTCTGCTCATACTCGCCTCACCCATATGAGCTAGCCTCCGCACTCTCCTCCCCCACTGTGTGCTATGCTTGGCTCTCCCCTGTCTCCCTGGTCACCTCTACGGTCTCTTCTCACAACATGCTTGAACCATGAGGCTTACCAGGGACTACTTGAAAGCCCTAGAGACATATTTAGAGAGAAAACAGAAGTTAACTACTCCATGGGTATTCACATAGCACCTGAAACAATTACCTACTGCACTTCCAGGTGAAGCTGAGGAAAGGCTGGTATTTCAAATGTATGTGTATTCCAAATGCCTTTGCCATCCATGTCTCCCATATCCCTCTATGGTGTCTCTATCACCATATATGCAGAGGAAAGTCTGATTTATGTATATGGACACTGAACTTTTGCTGAAAGTAGATCTGTGTAGGTTCTTATATGAAGGAAGTACAAAATAAAGTTGGAAAATATATTTATAGGACACCCCCCTCCCCCCCCCAAACCAAACCAACCCCCCAAAAAACCCAGCCTAAGAAGTAAGAGAAAGAAAATAAAGGACAAAAATTGTGACCTCTGAGTTCTGGAGAAGGCTCGGCTATTCAGAGCACAGGATGGCAACACTCCTATCACTCAAGCTAGGTACTGAACAAATTTGAACATGTATCTGAAAGACTGGATACTTTAAAACTTAGCCTAGATATTTCTAAAGTTCTTTCAAGAGTAAAAGAAACAGCAGTGTAATGGGATAGATTATACATTGCAACTAAAAGGAGGGAATAAAGCTAGCAGCAGTTTTATGGTGTTCTGATAATTAGTAAAAGATCACACACTTATTGTACAAGCCTGGTTCATGCCTATGCACACAGACTTCATCTTTGTGAGATGTCCAGTCAGATCAAAACCTTCTTTGTGGACCCAGGAAATGCATCTGAAGGGATCGGCGATGATCTGGTAGGTAAAGGGACAGGTTAGACTTTTGCCAATAGAAATACACTTACATTAATATCTTATCAGCATAACTAGGTCATTTGAGGGTGAGGTTTTCCATATATTTTTTTACTACCATAAAGTCTAGGCACATGTTTCCTGGGTCAATGGAGGATTAGCTTCCTCAGTGCTACAGGTTGATGCAGTGTGTGCTCCCAGATGATACGGTGTGGCCACATTCACTTTAAACCCAGGCTGCATCTGGACTTGGCAAGGCCCTAGAAGTACTTTAAAATAGATGCAGATGAACCGTCAAATGAATGTTTCTTATGATTCCCCAAACCAGTATCAGATATGAAGGAATGCCTCCATTCCAATCAGTAGGTTTTACTGATGCATCTTTTTCAGTTTCATTATATCAGCAGAATCTTCCAGGGCACATATGTACGACAGTTTAAGGTGCACATGCAGCATGCAGCAAGCATAGGCAATGCCTGCCCCAGCATTAAACCAGCTGTTCCTGTTCAGCATGTTCAATTAACATGCTCATACTACACAAAACACAGGAGCACGGGACAGAGCTTTCTGAACTACTGTCAGCTTTCACTGGGACAGCCACAGTATGTCATGCAGAACCATCTAGAGATGCTAGCTTAGCTCACAAATCAGTGTCGTTTCTCCAGAGCTGTGTTAAACCTGAATCTAAATTCTGCCTCTTAGCACAGCTGTTAAATTTGTGTGGAGGTGTTTGAGAATCAACTAAACAAATCCCCAAGCAACCTGATCTAATTAAGCCCGCTCTGAGCAGGGTGTTTGACTAGATGACCTCCAGACGTCCATTCCAACCTAAATTATTCTATGAGTCAATGCTGATGCACCTATATTGCATCCAGTTCCAGTATTAGTGTCACCTCTATACTGTGCTCCATGAAAAAATGCTAGCACTGCCCTTAGATTAAAAAACCCACAAAAGTGGCATGGGTGTATTGTGGGCTCACTAGCTAAATGCCTAATCTAAGGGAGCCAGTGCACTTTGCATAGTGGTCCACGCTGTTCCTGAGATGGCTGCAGCAAAGCTAACTTCATCGTGCACATATGCTGCAATCTCACCTCCATGTGTGCATTGTGTGCGGTCTGAGTAATTGGTCTCTGATAGCTAGAGAAATGAGAAAACTTCAGGTTCTTGGTTTAAGTAAAAAAGCATGAATATTTGATTCTGCTGTGTGAAGGGAGCATCTCATTTGCCAGAGCGATGAAGGCAGCGTGGTATTTCCAGATTTAGAACATACTAGATTCTTTTCATAATGCTTCAATAAATAAGGTGATTGCAGTGAAAGGACGATTAATGATTGTTTTCTCAAGTGCGGCCCAGGTCTGTGGATGGAGTGTCAGCAAGGAGCAGTTCTCTGACAAGCAAACAAGCTGACGGTGTTTAGAAACTCCCTTAGAGACACGGGTCCTTTGTTTTGTTTCTCACTCCACAACATGACAAAGAGGAAGAATTTAGGTGGAGCTGATGTGAACTAGGGAAAACATGCCATGATCTTCCTTCAGTTTGCATCCTGGAAGCATGAAGGACAGCATCGTAAAGATGATGAAGAGCATGCTCCTTCTCATTTTGCTGGGAGTAGTATCTGGTAAGAACATGATTTCATTACACTGCTAAAATTAGAACACTGTTAGCTGTTATACTTTCTCTTGGGAGCTTTATAATACATATTTAGGGATCAGACACGGATGGAAAAAATCAAGTAACAATTATTTTCCTACTGAAATAGATTGAGCTCTGTGGTTACAGCAGTATAATGAAGAAGAGAATGACTTCTTGCTAAGACACTTTGTTGGATGAGGCACTTCATGTGCAATAGCCACTGCTCAGTGTGACAGGGTCGGAGTGGGAAAGGATGTCAGCTCTCCAAGAAACAATATGTAGTATTAATACTCCATTGTTCTCCTTTCAAATATTGATAACATTTCTTTTGATGAAGTAAAACAAGCAACCAAACAGGACCAAACAGGAAAACACTTGTGGAAAATATTAATGGGGTAATATCACTGTCTCTGCCCAGTGTAAAAACATGTGAGATTTGCCGATATGAATATGTGCGTGTTAGCAACTTAAAGTAGATCTTGAAACCGCAGTCTGTGTGGCTCCTGGAGCACTTGGTGTTGCTTGTAGTAAGCTAGCTGCTCAGGTAGGGTCATTTTGCTCTCAAAGAACTGAAAGAGTTCTGCCAGCCGTCAGGAACCTGTCAGTATTTGGTGGTTTTCCTGATGTCCCCAAAACTGTGATCAGGACACTGCATGTGAATTTCAGCTTTCCTTGAAAAATAGCATTTTTCTAACTTGCATGGTTGTGAAGAGAGAAAACCTTGAAGGTGTGACTCAAGCACACTGTAAAGACTAATAAATCACAGATAAATGACTTAAATATACATGTACTTCTCAAAGCCAGCCTCGTGATTGCTTTGTCTTGGACTCAGCATTTGTCAATGTTTGGGGTTGGTAATTCTGATAAATAATGTATTAACATTAACATGCTTCAGGCATGTTTTGTTCTTCGGAGTAAGGAGGTAAGCAAGTACTTGTGAATAGGGAAGGGGGGCTTTTGTAAAATCAGTTGGAAGAAGAAGAAGCCATTTAGATGCATTACGGAAAATTTCAGTTAAAAATAAAGAGCAAGAAGTAAGAACTTGTGATTTAGAAAGCAAATGAAATCTTTAGAGATAATATAAAAATAGCAACTCCTTCCTATATTTCTAAATGTTTTAAATGATTTCATTGATTTTATGAATGTTTTCCATTAATGAACTGTGGCTTGCTGAGGGAACTGGATTCATCAGGTGCTGTCCACAGGAGATTATATTCAAAGTTCAGCTCCACTTATGGAAATGTATCCCCAGAAGCCCATCTCAGCCCAGTCTCATTTGCATGGGTGACTTTTGCTGATGATGTTTTCCAGAAACTATAAGAACATTGATAAAACCCCAGTCCTTCACTGGGTCCTGCTTCCACTGACATAGATCAGTAACATCTCAGCTGAACTCAATCTTACCAGAGTGTCAGTGTGACCTGTTCAGATTAACTCTTACAGGCAGTTCCCACCTCCCAGTCTCCCACATCCCAGCCTGTACCTCACCCACCTGCAGAGCAGCTCCAAGGCCTATTTTTTCCCTAAGTGCCAGAGTAATCCCAGCCAGATCAGTGATCCATGGACCTGCTGTATCTGGAGTGTGGGAGCATAGGAACCTCCATGCAGCTGTGGAGAAGCTCTGGGGAAGTACCTCAGTTCTGCCTCTTATCAGTGAGGCCCTGTGCTCAGAAGAGGTTTTCCCAGAGGCAAACTCTCCTGCCTCAGCCTAGTATGGCTGCTTACGTGAACAATACCCCCCATGCTCCCTCCTTCTCCCCACAATGCAGTGAGTCTTGCAGGCTGCAAGAAGAAGAACTGGAGGTGTCAGATGGAATCATGCTGCTCTAAGAAGTGCTCCAGGAAACACTGCAAGGACAAGTGCTTCCTGGGGTCGGATGCAGGAAGAAGGCAGACCATGGGACTGCGTGCTTTGTCTTGCAGACTCATCTACTGCTATTAGTTTTGCTTCTCATGTAACAAAGGCATTGGGATCCTAAGTCTTCTCTGATCCTGTGGGGAACAGTTATTTGAGAGGCTGGTAAAAGGAGCAATGTCTATCGCACAAAGGCCATATGTGGGCTGTCCCTAAAATGCTCCACATTTTTTTCTAGGGACGTAGGGAAACAAGATTTTTTGATAGTTTGGGGGAAAAGTCATTAAGACTTCTTCTAATGTGACTGGAAAGCATTGGAGCTGAACTCTCCCCTCCAGATTAAAAAGCCTGCTGCCATTGGAGGAATGGCAATTAGAGTGCCTCTCTGGTAGCTGATGTGGGCCATCCTTCCCCAGCCACATGAGAAAGGGCAAAGGGAGGTGGTTCTGTCCCACACCGCAGAGGTGTTGCAAAGCAGCACATTTCCCCTTGGCATTATGTTATCAAGCTCTAGGCTGACCCTGAGCATCCAAGCAGAAACATGCCGCAGCCCTAACGGCCTCATACTAGTTCCCGTAGCAGCTTTTTTTACCTTGCAGCTGCCCAGCAAAAATAAAGACTTGATGGAGCTTTTGCTCCAGTAATTGCTGGTGTATGAACAGCCTGGCCAGTTGAGTGAGCAGTATCTGCCTCCCTCCTGGCACACAGTGTGTGGGAAGTTTGACTGAACGCAGCCAGCTTTCTTGGCAAGTGTTCTGGACAAGCCAGCAAAGCCACCCCAAGCAACAGTCAGCCCTGCCATAGTCTCATGTTGAGGTACATTGCCAGTTCAGGGATTTGAGGTTACTAAGATGTTGTTTCAGGACATGCCCTAAAAACTGTCCCGATTTATGTTTTCTAGACTTTCTTCATGAGATAAAGCACAACAAGCCTTTGTTAAAATAACAAAAAAACAGAAGCTAATTGATGGAGCAAGCAAAGATTTTGACTTGGGGAGTCCAGAGGTCTGACTGAGAAGCAAGGAGCTCATGCAAAGCTGTTGGATGCCACAGTAGTCTGTGCTGCTTCCAGGCAGTTTTGAACCATAGGGTGCTTTTGTGGGCCTGCATCTCCTCCAAGGGCTGGAGGTTGCTCTTCCATGCTCAAAGCAGAAAACACAACAGCACGCAACCCTCAAAGCAGTTGCTAACTCACACTACTCATGAGCCAGGCGTATGCATAGCTATCCTAGAAAGAATAAGCAGTGGGAAAATGGAGGAAATGGGTGCTGCAGATAGCATCATTAAAAAAAAAGATTGCTTCTTTAACGTCCAGGTCAGTGTGATTCAAGGTGCTTTTTGATGTGATTAGTGCACAGAGGCAGCCATTAGCACGGGGTGAAATGAAATAATAGAAACATGTTCAGTTTCTTTGCTTATATATAAAGGCATATATGAAGGCAAACGATGCAGTAACAATACTACTTTAACAACAGCCACTCCAGATGACAACAGCATAGTACTGAATTAGAGAAAAGATTGATTCTTTTGCCATTAGCACTGGTTTTACTACCATGCAATGCCACCATTCATAAGCAAAAAGAGAATCAGGCCATTTTGTGCTCATTAATGGCAGCTCTTGGCACAAGCTCTGTGCTCCTGCTAGCCTAAGATTCCCAGAAGTAATTTTACATTCATTTTCATCTTGCAGGAAGAAGAACCCAGTTGCTTAAGGGCTTACCTGCAACATGCACTGTTGAAGAAAATGCAGCAGCTGGGGTTTCGGTTTATACCTTTAATGTAACAGTTTCTTCATTGTCTTCTGAAGGTGTTGCAATACTTCCTACCATAGTAAATTCAAATCCACTTACAGAGGCTTTTGATATTGAATCAAAAGGAGATCTCGAATACAGGGTGAGTTTTGTGTTTAGTTTGAGCAATGTTCAGTCATGTAGGCTGATGTTTCTGGCATTACTGAGCACTGACAGCACACCGTGTCTCATATTTTAATCAGAAAAGAGTTGCAAATGCGGGCTGTGGTAGTATTTGGACATGCTGTAATAGATATGACAAACGAGTAGCAATAGTGATTACAATTTTAAATTGCATCTAGGCAAAAACCACCTATCACAATAATTCCATTTATTTTATGACAGAAAAAATGTGATTTTGGGAAAATAAGAAGTGAAGAAGGACATATAGGACCTGCTTCTGTTTTGGGGATTTGTCCATAGTTTTTCAACTTAATTTATATGAAGTCACTGTGAATTTAAAGTGGCTTAGTTAAACCACATGCAGCTTCTGTTTGGCCACTCTCACCTAGAATTAAAATGAATTTGAGTCACTTCCAAAATAAAGTAAGCTGAGTCAGATCAAAGTCATACTTAATTCTGAACGAAGGCTGTGACATGTGAGGAAGTTATCTCGAGGTAAGAAGTTATCACACTTCCACACATCTGTAATCTACTTCTACCTATTGCATGCTCGTGTCCTATGGCAAATGCAAAGCAATTTCTGTTACTTCAGGCTAATTTTCATTGCTGGATAAATTAGCAAGTATTAACTCACATTTGTCACTGGCAATGAGCATTCAGATGCATGATAACTTGACATCCCATTGTAACTCATTTGTATGTCTGAGCCTGAACAGTGACACCGAAGAGTATCTTTAAAAGATATGGAGAGACACTGAGTAAAGTCTTAAAAAGTTAATTTGAATGCATTTTTCTGGGTGTTTCCAAGGAAGTTCAGGTTTTCACAGAACTGATACAAGGGCTTTTTTCTCATTGTCTTTGCTGGTGTTTCTGGGAGAATTTTTGGGGAAAGACTGTGACCCCAGGCAGTTGTGGCTCATTGATTTGACCTGCCTGTGAGGAGCTGCTGCTGTTCCCATGCTCCCACCTCCCAGCAGAGTACAAAGCTCAGTTGTGCCAGCTCTGCTGGTTCTTTAGCCTCTCCCCAGCCAGATCAATGAAATGGTGAAAAAACTCTCAAAAAAGCCCTCTTTCACCTGTGAAGCATAGGATATGGCTGCACAAACACCCGAACTGGGTCAGCTGAGGGTTGTAATAGGCAGAAGGAAATGGGTATGTCCCTTAAGCTGGCTTGGCTGACAGAGAATTCATAATGTGGGACTCCCTTCCTAGGCTGTATTTTGGCAATTTGAAATAAAGCTATTCCTTCTGCTGCAAAACATAGCCCTTATTTATACCTGCTTGCTCCTGTCCCATGCCATCTCTATGCTGTTCAGCAGAAACATTTTATGTTGCTGCTTGTTGAGTGGGACTGAGAAACTAATCTGGAGGAAAAATAACCGTGCAAATAGATAGAAGGTCTCTTCTAAATTTTTTTTTCATGGCAGGGATGATGGAGAAATTCTTATTCTAGCACAATGCAGAGTGACACAAGGATGAAAATGAATGGCCAAGAAAGGTGTAGGCTGGAGACTGCTTCTTCCAAAGTGCCAGTTTATATTCATTTCATACCAGAGCCCCATTGCCAGAATGGCCTGTGAGCCTTTGTAAATCTTGCTTGAACTGTAGCTGTTTTCAGGGTTTCGTAACTCACTCGAGGGACTGGAACAGAGGTTGGGCCAGTGAATATCAGTCATGAGAAAATCATAAAGAAAGCTACATACAAATTCTGCAAATTAGCAGTTGAGTGCTGATTACAACTCACAAGGCAAGGATAAATACATGAATGAGTTAATTTATTTGATGAGCATTGCTACTTTTAATTATTTATGCTTTGTTGTAGCAGATCTGTACAATATTTTGCAAAAGTGATGTGATCCAAAATGAGAGACCTCAGCTTTACTTACTGCCATTAAATCTTTGCTAAGATATAGAAAAAGGCAGTATTTCATGTATGAATTACAGGGTTTGCAGATTAGCTAAGTACCTGTTAGCACAGGCTCTTCTATATTTATGAAGCACATTTGCTCCTGTTGCAGCAAGCCAAGGCAATATCACATTTCTTGATATGTTTTGCGATTTCTGAGAAAGTCACAGTTTCTGAGAGCTGCACCCTGCCCATTCCTCCTCTCCTTACTCTTGTTTGAAGAATCCCATGGACAGAAGATGTGTTGAATGCATGAAAACATACTGCTGCCTGAAACTACCTTGATGCTGTTAGTGATGCTGTCTCTGCATCCCAGGAGTGAAAGGGGGAGCAGGAAGTAGTGAAATTCTCAGGTGGAATGAGGGGTAGACAGTTATGGGGTGACGCTAGCCCCCCTTTCACAAAATCTGCAGCTGCTTCAAGTGTGTACAGTGCTTCCTTTATCAGTAAGCATTGCTCCTACCTGGAGGAAAGTTGAAGTGTGGCTCACAGCCTATGCTAGTGGCAAGCTGTTCTCAAAAGCAACCTAGAAAGAGACCATCTAGATTTACATCTTCACTTGCAAGGTCTCTGTAAAGGAGGGTGGAAGATGTGTATGTAGGCAGTCTGGCTGTAGTTACAGCACCAATGAAAATATTTGGCTGTGAACTGGAGGGGTAATCCCCAGAGCACATAATTTCTGCTTAGAATTGGACAGTTTCTCATTTTGAGTTCATTGCATCTGTTTACTGTATTTACTGCATTCATTGCATCTACTTACTGTATTCTATCCAGCAAATATTCATTCTGGAGAGCAACCTTCCCACTGGTGTTACAAGCTTTTGTAGAATGTTTTTTTCTGAGTTAGCATCACTTCTATGGGAAACTTCTATTTGTACAATATAGGAGAGAGAGAGACCATCCAGGACACAGCTGTTTTCTCCTGCAGTATTGTAACAAAAGGATCCACGAGGTTCCAGAGAGCAGCTGTTTTACATACCAGAAGGCATAAAACATTTGTGCTTCTGTTCACTCTCCTGCAACTGTCTTTGGTAATTGGCTCTATTTTGGATTCTGTCTTCTAATTGTGCTGACATCACTTTTGTATTTGTCCTCTGGCCATGGCATCTCATCTAAAATCTAGGATTTATTTCATCGTTCTCCTCCTGCATCCTCTCCAGGCTCCTCCGTTCTGCAGTATTGTGAATACAGTGACATGCTCCTTGTCACACACATTTGTGAGCCCCAGCTCTTCTCCAGTTCCACAGCACCCCGTTACTCTGTTCAAGCTTCACAGTTTTTTAGCTACACAGCAAATTTAACAGTCACCTTCAGTGAAGATTGAGGCATACAACTTTCAGCATCCTGCTGTTGCTGTGGAATCATCATAAATCCAAAATGAATATATTTACTGTTTTTTCATGGAATGTCAGTCTTGTACTTGTACATATTCTGTGTTAAGAGGCAATATGCAGAGCTGGAAGCCTTTAAAAAAAACCCAAAGCAAATGTTTGCCTTATCAATCTTGCAAAACTTAAGGCCTGTTATTTTTTTAATTAGTTCAACATTTTCACCAAACAGTTCTGGTCCCTCTCATACAGTGTGCTCGTGCAGCTCCCTTCTTCCTATTGTCTCCTGCAAGTCTTCTCCCAGACAGAGCTTATAGAAGGAAGGGGCTGGTACCTGCTAGACTACATGGTCTCCTGGCTCCACACTCTTTATTGCAAGTAAAAGGTCTCCCCCCTTGTGCTCCTGACTCACAGAAATAGTGAAGCTGCCCTTGTGTCCTGCAAGGCTTCCTCCCAGTTTTCAGTCTCATCACACCTCAACTGCTCCTGGAGCTTGGTGTGGAAAGGTGAAGACTTGGCACAGACAAGTACCTGCAAGATGTAGTCCTGACCTTGAAGGCAAAGCATTGCCCATGAGGCAGGACAGCTCCTTCCAGCCATTCTCCTCCTCAGACTGTCCCTCACACAAGAGATCCTTGAGTTGCTCCAGGAAGCCACAAAATTTTGGTCTTTCCATTCTGTTTTTGTCACATTTCTGCCACTGACAAGAAATGTGCCAGCAAGTAGATGATCTAAAATACTCACTGCTTACTGATGCAAATTGTCCCTTTACTTGTATTCACTCGTATAGGCTATAACTTATATCTCTTGCATCATGTGCCAATAAAAATTTTTTCTTTTCAGGTTGTTACCACTGGAAACCCTGTCCTAGATTATGAAACTATGCCAAAGAGCTTTGATTTACAGATTTTCGTTGAAGATACAACTGGGAGAACTGACCTTAATATACTGACTGTCCAAGTAACAGATAAAAATGAACGTCCTGTATTTCGAGGAAATATGGCAATTCAAAGTAAGATAATGGTGGTATTTGACAAGAACAATACTTGAAAAGATGACATCAGATTAAAAAAACCTATAGCTGCATACAGTGCCTGTAGCTAACGTGATCTAAGCATTTTCCTGTAGGAAAACAAGGGAGGAACAGGACACTGTTTTTCTCAGAGCTTTATTTTACACAAATATTTGGTATGCTTTATCTCTGGAAGTGCCCTTTTAGTTTTCTTGAATTGTGACCAGAAATGATTTAAATATTTTGAAGCATCTGAAGAATTAGAAGAAAAAAAAAGTTTTTTATATCAATAAAGATACCTGTTCTTTTTTTTATGAGATGAATATCTACCTAGAGGTATGTATTAGAAACTTGAAGTTTGGTGGGTTTATTACCATTGAGTATGGGTACATGTTTCAGTGGTTTTTTGACAACCGGAGAGGTTTTGAGAAGCAAGATAAATTTAAGTAATTGTGTAATGTGTATGTGCAAGAATTTCTGAGGGAAATCGATAAAAACATTGCTCTGCCAATGTTTTACACCTCTATATTGCATTTTCACCTGCACATGAGAAATTAAGTGGAAAATCAGTTTGAAGAGTGAGATCTCGATTGTGATCTATGGTGGTGCAAATGGAAAGAGGCAAAGAGTTCTGTCTCCTGCACGGGGCAGATGGTGTTATCCAGGTTTACTTTCAGACCACAGGCAAAGGTGCAATGGGGAGGAGTGTGCAGTAGCGTTAGGAATGAGGCTGGAATGTCTGGACCCCAGCTGTCGTCAGTGCAGGCTTTGCATGCCATGCAGTACCTAATAACGAGTGACAATGCCATCAATAAAAAGGATAGCAAATAATTGTCATACTCTCTGAGCTATCTTATCTTTTTCATTTACTAATGAGAGGGACCTGGAAAAATTGTACCATGAGGCAACAGACTATAGTGATATGTTTATTGTGTGTTCACACACAGACAGAACAGTTCAGGGAGTGAGTAAAAATATGCTCTTATTATTTCATGAGGTACTGAGAGCCTGTCTGAAGTTTTGCTATTCTAACAGCACTGTATGGAAAAGCATTCAATAATTCAATATTAAATTTTTTAAAATCTGAAAATATCAAACTGTGATCCGTTTGTGGTAGGTATTCGGAGCTGGCTGCTGAGCCTCCCCAGATCTGGACTAGCAGCAGTATTATGTAGGCTGCTACTCGTAGCCCGTGGAGTGGTGAGCAGTGCAGCATGGCTGCAGTCTTGATTTCTGCCTGCTGCAGAGGGCAGGGTTTGTCTGCTCGGACAGGTTCAGACCAGGCCCGCTCAAATTCATCCCGCTTCACTAATGCCTCCTAAGCACATTAATGTTCCTGCTTCCATACGATACTGAGTTCGTAAAGCAAATTAGCTTCCCCTAGAGAAGAGGCTGTGTCGTCTTCTCACTATAGCTGGTGTCTTGCCTATCATGGGTGCTGCTGGAATCTAATAATAATTAAATGTGACACTTCAGGGGATCAGCACAGCATGAAACACACTATGTGGGAGCTTGTTACAAATAAGTGCATCAGCTTAACTCTCAGCTAGAGCTGCCATAAATTGGTGAGCACAGATGTCTAATCTGTCTAACTGTGTGGCTTTAGTTAACAGTACCAGCTACAATTAGACACTAATTGCACATTCGCTGGTTATGAAAAAGCATCTCCCTCTCATTAAACTTTATATTCATATTGTTGTCCTCTGGGAACAACTTATTACACTGCTCTGGGATTCCCACTGCTCTGATGAGAAGCAGCAGTCAGCAGGGGTCACAGTGGAAATTAATAGTCCAGAAACAGCAGGTCCAGCAGACACAAAAGGACATAAAGCAAATAACGTGATCTAAAGATCTGTTGTTCTGTTAATTGCTCTACCCAAGGAGAGATAAGACTGTTGCCAGTGGCTTAGTATGGGATAGCCCAGCTGTGAGAATTCCTGTCATGGAAAGAAATACACCTTGCACTGCATTAGCACCCTTAATAAGGCAAAAATTTAAGTTAGTGCAGACGATCAACTGTTTATTTACCTCACAGGTGTAAAGGAAAAGCAGAAAAGAAGAGGAAAGGCTCTGAGCTTCCTGGCAGGGGACAGGGTGTGGACAGGGAGGGCATGGTGATGAGGACATAGCACAGGGCCATGTTCTCCCCATCTGTGTAGTAAAGAAAGACACAGGTGAAGCCCAAATGCATCATTTTACTCCATACCCTGTGAGCAGCTCAAGATAGGCTGTATGTAAAGATCAGTCTTTCTCCTGAAGGAACAATTTGTATTGCAATTCGCAGTGACGGTTGCCTGTTTACAGATATGCAATTGATTTCTTTTTATCTTTTGAGTATTTGTGCCCTTTGTGATGATTTTGGAATTGCACTTGTGAAGTGAGAAGACGCAGCAGGCAGTAATAAGTCTGGACAGCTTCAGTGTATCAGTATGTTTGCTGCTGTGTCCTTTATTCTTACCCAATTAACACTGAGCACACTTATATCCATGCAGCGGTAACAATCTATGTCTTGGAAGGAACACCACCGGAACGCATTTACCAAATTGATGCAGCTGATCCTGAAAATGCTGAACTCAAAGTAAGTTGTATTAAAGAAAAAAAAACCAGAGACGATATAATCCACTGTATCTGAAATGCTAATTGCCAGCATCTTTTGACAACTTCCTTCCTTATCAGGAACACAGGAAAAGGTTTAGTCAGGAAAAAAGAAGCATTTTCAATAATGAACTAAGAAAACCCAGCCTCAATGTTTGGACACAAATTGTATTTTGAGTTCTTAGCCCTCCAAAATTAAGGGATATTGAAGGCAGAGGTACAGTAGAAATTGTGTCTCCTTTTTTAAAAAAAAATAGCTTGCAAAAAATTTCTTTTAGATAAGAGTGACTAAAAGTAAATAAAATTTATAACCTTCTGTATCACAATGTAAATTCTTTTAAGTGAGACAGTGAGGAAATCACTTACAAGGTAACTGAATCTCAGCTTTTTGACAATCCCAGGGCAAATTGTGACCTTCAGTTAAGAAAATGTGTTAGCTGATCTGAAAATACTCTTGGTATCAGCAAAAAATTCTGGAAAGTGATAAGTTTGTTTGCAGACAGGGGAAAAGTAACTGCACTTACCTAAGAATTGTGTTGTAGGTTTGCTTTATTGGTTTTGGCTTTATTAAAGACAGCACATTCAAGAACTGAACCTGAAGATGCTACTTCAATGTACAGCATTATTCAAGAGAGCAATTGGCTTGAAGAATGTCCTCAGGCTTTGCCCTGTGAAACCACCACACCCGAGCTGGTGAGGAGGGAAGCAGAAGCCTGGTGGTTTAGCTCTGCTTTGTTTCTGAAAGCAACGGCAGTGAGTTCCCACATGCCTTCTAACCCCTGATGAATCTCAGGCATTACAAGAAGCTGCAAATATAGAAATGCTGGGCAACAGGTAAAATAATAATCCAGAGAGGCAATTTAGAAAGGTCAACTGGCAAAAAATTGTTAAAAGAATTGTGATCACCTAGCTGCTTTTTTTAAAGTGATTTCAATTAAATCTGTCATTGCAGGAGGCAAATTTTTTCACTCAGCTCTCTGTACCTCCTGTTTTTTTCCCAGAAGATAACACTAGACCAGTAGCATCCCCTGGAAGATCTGCTTGGTGGATTTTGCAGATTACTTGTGTAGTGCATGACCCTCTGATGTTACATACTTCAGAGTTTATGGGTATTATTAGCACCTGCACTAGCAAAGTAAATGTCCTTGAGGGCTTATTGGTGATGGCTTGGCACGTGGAAGATAGCAGGGAGGACGTGGTGGGTATGTAGTAGGTACCTCGTGGCCACAGGGAGCAAGGTGCTGTCTTTCTCCCTGCTGTGTACGGTGGTAGGGTGCTCAGCTGCTCCCTCCCACACCTGTGCACTGGTGTGGTACCCATTTGTGTTGTGCAATGCACAAAGTGGCTGCTGCTACATGTGGCTGCTGAGCAGCCGTGTTAACGCTGGGCTGTTGTGAACACCCTTCAGCCTCACACCCTCATGTACTCCATGAAAGTCCACTCTCCCTGCCTTGCCCTCTCCCATTACCTGGACCCCAAACTTCTTTGCCTCCTCCACAGCCCTTATGTCCCCCTAATCCAGCCTCACCCCTTCTTCTCTCTCTTCCCCTTTGTGCATGTACTCCACTGCTGCCACAAAGCCAATTTTTGCCTACAGCGCTGTGGCTCTGCTGTCTGGCCTCTACATTAAATTTTCATTGCAGGCCTGGAGTTCACAGAGGCAGAGAATAGCGTGGGCTTTAATGTAGTTCAGCATCTGTGACTCTCCACTGGCTGGCACGCAAAGCACGTATGACCAAGTTTGAGCTGCTTCAGCTCAGATGGTCAGGGCTTGTGCTAGCATCTGTATGTCAGCATGTTTCATTACACAAAGTTTGAGGCAAATGCTGTACTATAACTTTGCCCGTTCTACAAGGCAAGGAAAGAATGGAGGCATGTTTAAAGACACAAAGACTAATTCCTTGTTCTTTTCATTTCAGTATTCACTGCTCCCTGCACCAGTGCCATTCCTGGTCTTGGAAAGCGGAGCCATTTTTACCACAAAAGAATTTGACTATGAGAAAGATCCACATTGGTGAGAATGTATTTTATTCACGTGGTCTATTTGCTTACAGTAGGCAGAGAAATATTTTTCTACATAGCCACAGTACAATTCTTGTTTTGTTTTTTTACTTAACAGTTACTTTTTAAATATAACAGTGACAGATCCAGATGGACTCAGCTCGACTAAAACAGTGAATATAAATATAATTAACATCAATGATGAAAGACCTTACTTTACCACGTGAGTGAAAAACTTCCATTATACTCAAAATGTAGATGTTTTCCTAGCTTTAGTGCTTTGGCACCAACAGGAGCGTGTAACATAAGGGCAAGTAAATATAACAACAAAATACTACTGAAACCAGTATTTTAATTCTGTTATGATTCCTGTTCTTTTACTGGAAAGCTTTGCTCTCATTTCCCTCTTTTATTCTTATTTATATTCTTAATAGTTTCAAGTTTTCCAGGCTCTGCCTTCTTGCTAAGAACAGCCCAACAAGCTTGTTGTACTTGTTAGCATTTGGAGAGGTTAGAGTTATGCAAAGACCTTTGGACAAGTTCAGACATGGAGATGAACTTTACCCTGTGTGAATAGTATCATATAGCATTTACCCCTCATGCAGATGTGCATTTCACCATAATGATGTTTATTCATGCAGAAATGTCTAGACATAAAAAGGTCTCACTTTTGATCTGTCTTCCTCTTCTTCCCAGACACACTTGTAAACAATCCCGGTGATCTTTGAAACATTGTCTTCTCTTACTGCATCATAAGCAGGAAATTGTATCATAACACACAAGTCAGAAATAGCTTTTGAAGACTAATGGAGTTTTACTTGGAATCAGGAATATTGTTGAAAATTTGGAAAAATGGGAAAGAATATACATGTGCCACCAGCAGGCTGTTTTGCAGTGGAAAGCATGATGGACGATTGTTTGTGAAGTGGGAGCTTGACAATCATTACAGTTGATCTGATTCTGTTGTTGATTTATCTTTGTTTCTTGCATGAGACACTGATTGGCTTCAAGATACTCTCTTTATGTGTCCTGATGCTGAGGCTTTACAAGGTCCCTGCCGAGAATATTTATGATGGCTGCTCTCCTGCCATCTATGCAAAGGAGAAGGCAGTGTAGCACCTGTGCCATGCCAAGAGGTTTCCAGCCACTTGTTTGGAGCAATCTTCTAGGTGTTTTGTGGAGCCAGAGCAGTGCATGGCTCCTGGGCTAAGGCCAAGGATCTGGACCTTGCTCAGTAAAGGGGTGGAGAATCTGAAGAAAGAGAAGAATGAAATGTTAGAAACAGACATGGATTATTTTTCTTTATGCTACTTATCTAATACTTGAACCTCATGTCTGCAGTAATCAATAAGGTTAACAGCTCGCTCCACATTACTGTACTGCTACAAGCAGGAGGAATCCTCTTCCCAGTGCCAATGTTTGCACATTGTGTTCTATTTCCTCCAAATGTTGCCATTTCTGTTTATTTATCCTTATGTCTGGAATGCTAAAGGAGCCCTTTTAAATATTTATCTATTGTTTGAATTAGTGAAAGCTGCAATGACTTGAGCATCCATAACACCTAAGGTCTAAGACTCAGTTCTCCTACTGCACAAATAAGGCCTGGTATTTGTTTGAATCTTCTCCCTTTTAGATTGACACTACAGACCAAAAAGAGCAGCTCAGTTTGCAAAGAACTTAATGTAAAGTTACACTTTATCTGTCCTCAGTATGCACATGTATGGCCTCTCTCCTGCTAAAATATGAGCTGCATTCTGGGGCTACGTACTTTCTGACACTATAATAATTAGTGCTGGGACGGGAGCTGGGGAAACTCGACGAGCTAGCAAACCTTTGTTATTTTCTCCCGATCAAAGCTGTCAAGAACAGAGTTTCAAAGGGTCTCTTTAATTGTTCCCATAGTATATGCAAGCACATCTGGTTTTGGTGTTCATAACACTACACTGGTATTCAGCCTTTTGAAATTCTGGCTGTTAAAATCAATGGCAAACTTGTGGAGTCAGGAAAACAAATGAGAAGACAAGAAAATAAACATATGCTTCCTTCGCAATTACATTGCAGTGTCTAAAAGGTCTGCTTGAACTATCCTGTAAAAAGCCACTGGCAGGTGGCAAACAGATGGACAACAGGACACAGCCCAGAAGTAGCTGCATGGGAAGTGGCCCCCAACTCCTCCCCAGCCGTATTAGTACTCGGTGCTATGGGAATGTGCTCGATAACATCCTGCTTCTTCTGGAGAGATCTGGTGGGGACAGGGCAAAGGCCCGTGCAGGGTGCAGGAGGGCTGGTAGGGCTGTCAAAGTGGAGTGGTGGTGAGTTTGCTGTCCACAGAGAGGTTGGAGTTGTAGTCCCTGTGGGCATAGGGATTTCCCTACTTTGAGCCAGAACCAGTTAGAGCTGTCCCTCCCATATTCCCCAGTGATCAGAGAGGCATTTTAGGGTGGCATTTTTGGTACCAGTGAAGGAGATCTGTTGCTATTTGTTTTGTTTCTGAGTGACTCTGGAAGGAACAGGAGAACAAGGAAGGAAGAGATCCAATGCCAAGAGCGAGATAGAAACTTAATAAATACACTGATTCTGCAGCCTTCACAAACTCCTTGTTTACTTCTGGCTGCAAGTTAGGTGTTTTTACTGGGAAGACCCTGTGTGATTTCTCTCCTGTATGCTTTCCTCTTTTCATATGAGCTGACAAAACAGTTGGAGATACTGTGTCTTCTTAATCATTTTTAAAATTGCAAGTGGAGACCTGGAGGCATGAGATCTTCTGTTCTGCCTCTGCAATTCTCTGCTCCAATTGCTAAGTGCCCCATGATGTTGGTTTTCAGAGGACAACGAAGGGCTCATGCTTTCCTATACTGGGAACTATAGGCTAGTCAGTTAGCTAAGTGGTGGCACAGAAAGTTTAAAATGTGCAAAAACCATTCAGTCTTGAAACATACTCCTGCTTTTCTGGACTCTTGAGCATCTTCAACTCCCTTTGATTTCTAGAAGCAGGAGATGTTTGTGTGTGTTTCAGTAGTATAAATCACCCTTCATAAATTCCTTGCACAATTTTTGTGTGCTTGCCCATGCCTGCTTTTGCATGTGGTTCAAGTACCATAATTGCATACCTGAGTACCCATGTGAACATGCAACTGCAACCATTATAAGCTATCCTGCACAATTGCCTGCCAGACTATATCTGAGCTATAAAACTCACTTAATTAATGGGAAATTTGGGAGCACTGGCATACCAAACAGCAGCAGTAAAGAACCATTTTCTCTATGTAAAATGAATCAGGCAGATGTTGCTGGGAGTTTGGAGCATGTCCATCTGTTGGGCACGCACAGGAGTGCTCCTCCCTGCCTTCACTTACTGCAGGGGCAACTCAGCTTTTTAGTAATACTGTTGTCTCCCAAAAGCCTCCACCATTCATTCCAAAAGATGATTAATTGCATTACTGCTTCTATTTTTGTTCTTCTCTTGCAAAGTGAAGGAACTAAAGCAAGCAGCTTTACAAGCTGGTGGCTCTGTAGGGACATGGACTGCATGACTTAATAGCCCCTTCCATCTTCAGCTTCCATGATTCTATGAAAGTCAAATTGTTTTTACTGTGAAAAAGTTGCAGGGGAAGGACACTTATTTGTGTGGCTGTCATGCTTTATGACCACATACCAGTTCAGCTATTGCTACACGTCCAGCTGGCAGAACCAGTGACTGGGATATTTACCCTGACATGCAAATAGCCATCTCTGAGCCCAGCGTGGCCATGGCTCTGCTGCTACAATTGGCTGCTCAGCTAAGTCTGCAATCAGCTGCCCTTGCAAACACAGATGTGCACTTTGCTGAATTTTGTTTTATCTTGTAGAAAACAAAGAATCTACAGGATTCCAGAGGAGCAAAGCCCAGGCACTGTTGTTGCCAATATAACAGCTAAAGATCCTGATGATGAAGACTCTCCCAGCAGACTTTTCTACAGCATCCAGTCTTCTGACAGATATTTCTCCATAAATCCATGTAAGACAAACAAAAATGTGCCTTCTGACACCCAGAAAAAGAGAACAGAGTGGCTACTTTGAAAAAAATGTTTTTGCCTTGGTTTTAAATTGACTTACTTTATTCTGTGGCTACCCCTAGAAATAAGAAATACTCAGTACATTATGAGGGTCAAATTCTTTGGTCAGTTGACCAAGATTCAGTAAGATATCTTGAAGAAAGTAGACCAAAGGTGACTTCTTGACAAATATTGACTTACAGCTGGAGGGTGACGGTCCCTTGGGTGGAAGTAAGATTAGCTGCCTTCTTTTTAATCTCTGAGGACTGCAGTGAGCCTTCTGGGGCTCTTGAAACAGCTGCACATAGACCATAATGTCCTCTCTCCTGCCTGAAATCTGCTCTAGCATTGAAGTGCACAGCAAATCTGCACCTCAGCTTCATTGCTCTATTTATGACCCTCCTCAGGCAAGGCCAGCCAAAAGAGTTCTCTCTCCCACCCTGCTCCTATCTCCTCATGCTCTCTGGGGTGCAGACACCAGTGCCCTGAGGTTTTTGCTCCAGGGCTGTCATTCAGTGACTGCTCTGCTTCTCCTCTCCTATTGTTTTAGAACTGCTTATCCCAGCTGTAAGAGGTGCCACACAACACAGTGCTGTGGGGTATCAGGATGATCCTTAAGTGCTTTGGATTCCCTATGCCCTTTGGCTGTGTAGTGCCACCTTGCCCCTCAATTACACTCCAAAAGGAAGACGATATATGCACTGTTCCTTCACCACCTTGGTGCTCTGGAAATAGTATTGTGCTGTGCCATAAAAACCTCATTTTTTTGAACAGAGGCTAACAGAAGTGAAAAAAAAATAGTAAGTGAATGGCTGACCAGAACAGTTGGTGCAATCTGGCACAACTAAGAGCAGCTCTGTTGATGTGTGAGTAGATTTAGAGATGCTGAAGAAAGCTTGAACAATAACAGTAGAAAGTGAAGCGGCCTTACTAGCTAGAGAGCAAGGACAGCACAGGCATTAGCAGCTCATTGTCCATGATGCTCTGTGAGTGCACTCATCTCTGACTTGCACTAGCTCTTTGAGAGTGTAAAGGAAATCTAACTGCTTTCCAAGCCCTCTGCTGAGGCCACCTGTGGTGTATTTTTGAGCAATGGGTATCTATTCATTAAAGTCTTATGCAGAACTTTCAGAACCATTTTGTATCATTTTAAAAATAACTAAATCAGCCATGATTTGCACAGAATAGAAGACTTTTTATTCTGCTACCTCTCTGCTGAGCTGCCCTGTCCTCTTGCATGTACACCACGAGTGTTATTTACTTCCCCCTCATGGTGAACATCTAACTTTTGCCTGCTTTCTGCCCAGTGACTGGAGTGCTGCAGGTGACTGGGAGAATCAATCGAGATGCCCTTCCACTGCGGCTCCATCCTAACATCTCATTGATAGTCCGGGTGGAGGACAGTCTCAGCAGTAGTCACGCCAGCGAAATGGAGATCACAATCATTGTTGATGATATCAACGACAACCCACCAGAATGCAATCCTTCTACCTTCAGGTACCGAGGCTCTTCGTTGCCTTAGTGCTGCCTTGTTGCCCCAGACCAGTGTGCAGTTTAGGGCACATCAGTTAGGGTCCCCAGACATACAGCTAGAGGTTCAAATGGACATTTATCATTAGCTGTTAAAGCTTAGTGTTCACTCTAAGTGTCTTAGGCCATGAAACTCGATTTCCTGGCATGTTCAAACTGGAAATTTGGACTAAAAATATCTGTGTATAGTCAGATACCGAAACGCTTAGGATATCAGAGCCATGTGTTATAGAGTTACTTTTCTGACCTATACAGATCCAGGATCCTCCTTTCTTTATGCTAAACTGTGGGGAATCATTCACCAGGGAAAGCTTGCCAGTCAGTTCTGGAGTTTTATTTTAAACTTCCTGAATTTCTGTTCTAAATCTCTCCCTGGTTACCTGCATGGTTTTTGTCTAATGCAATCTGTAAGGTCTTCAGAGCCCAGATTACCTCTTGTTACAGGTGTCCTCTGTGCATATTAACTTAGTCATGGACTTTGCTATGGCTATGAATGCTTTGAGGCCTTTGTGATGATCAGGTAGTTTATATTTGCAGCTGAGGATATAACATCAACTCCATTTTACAGATGAAGTGTGTCATAGAAAGACTGAAGTCAAAATTGTCCATCTGAAGTGTTTGATGTGCCTGGGCTCTGATCTTTCAGGGTACATGGCATTGCATAGTGCAGTTCTTCAGGTGCACTAGTGGTAGTTTGATGGTCCTGCAGATAAAAATACAGCATCTCAGGCAAAGAACCTATGCAATGAGGAATTCCTAGTTAGTGGGTATCTGTTTAAATTGCTTGCTCACTATCTAATAGAAATGTCTTGCATTGAAATCACATACTTTTACATACTGGCCAGAAGAGAATCCAATTCTTCAGAGCGCTGCTTAGTTACAACATCCATGACAATAACACAGCAGTCTCTTTGTATCTAATGAGCTTAAATTTTGACCTGAAGGAGGCAAAAATCTTCAGGGAAAAAATGAGATCACATAAAGAACTAGTCTTACAGGGATTGCACAAGGGAACAAAATCAAGGCTTAATGGTATTTCAGTTGGTTCTTAATTTTTTTGTATTTAATTATTTTGATTTAAAAAAATAAATCAACACCCTCTGCCCCCAGTTCTGTCACATGCATCACAGGGACCCTCACTATCAACAGCAGGGCCAGCAATGCTAGTTTCACAAAACAGGAGAATGGTCCAGCTACTAGTTAAGGAGAAAAGAACAAGCTTCTCATCAGGAGAACATTATAACATACTGAATAAATGAGTGTTGTAAAGATGTTTTAAAATACTAATTATTAATTGAACTAAACTTGAACATTAAGATGTTGTGGCAGCTTCTGAAGTTTAGCTGAGTTCAGGTTTATGGTTTGGTTCTAGCTAAATGTTCATATCCTGCCCATTGTAGAGGGCTGTTGTCCACCACAGTGTAGGGATCAGATTCTGGGTTGCTTCGTCAACTGTTGTCTATTTAGATCTAGGATTTCACTTACTCTAGAAAATAAATGGAAGTCAATGTTTTGGCATGTAATATATGAAGAGTTCGAGTGAAGAAATAAGTTGCTCTCATGGGAAATGTATTTGTTTTAAACAGGATAGAGGCAAATGAACATACAACTGCTGGGACATTTCTTCTTGATCTTAGAAATTACTGTGAAGATATTGATGTTGATCCATCAAACAGTCAATTTAATTTCACAGGATTATCTGGTTTTGGAAGCAACAACTTCGCTCTGAAGTCCACTGTGTCTGGAAGACTTGTGGTCAGTTGTTTGTGGCTTTATGTTAGATGGTCCCATTTCAGAAGTCAGCTTACAAAATATTATAAGTTCTTTGAATGCATTGTCTGTACAAGAAAAAAAGAATTACTGTAATTCATGTCATAGTGGGTATGATGTGGAGAATGGCTGTTTTGACTGGATGTGAACTACATATCCTTTGATAGGATGCTTTCGATGGATTCTACAGAATTTGGTGAACAGAGAACTGTTTTCTCCAGTTTTAAATAAATGTGCTAGATATGATCGAAAAAAAAAACCTTTTTAGGGAGTGTGAAGCACCAAGTTTGATATGGATAAACAGAGAAAATTGGTGCCATTTCATACCCATTTATTCATGGAAGACTGTGGAAGACCCTTGCTATTTGGCATGAAGAATTGAAATACTTGAGAAATCCCACACTCAGTAACTACTTCCCAGCTTCATTGGTCAGAATTGTAAAACCACTCGGAGTGGTAAATTTTCACAAAAGTGTGGTGGGATTTGCACTTGTGTGATTTTTGCATGACAAAATATGGGTTCCTTATCCTGATAGCTGCTGGCATATTTGCATTGGCCAGAACCCCCACTAGTTGCTGGACATGTGCAATGGTGGTTGCTTCGTTGCTTTAAAAAGAACCGTGGCCAACTACAGAAAAAGGGAAAGATAACAAAAAATAGGCATTCGGTCTAAAAGACAAGAGTACTACAGGAGCAGTAAAATGATTTTGTATGGCTTACTTTAATTTTTGATCTGAGGTATACATGCCAATAAGCACTGCCCTTAGCTGCTTAATCTGCCAACATAAAAAGCATTTTCATTGCTGCACTGTTGCAGCATGGTATGACTGTTGTCAGCCCTTTGATCACTGTGTATGTATAATATAACAGGGTATCTGAAGTGTCCTGTTCCTCCAGGAATTTCCCTGTAGACGATCAACAGTGAATGTCTGTACTTTAGTCCTGCTGCCCCAAAGTTTATGAGGCTCCTACAGAAAAATAGACACTTCAGGAGATTAGGATTTAAATCTGTGTGAGCCACTGTTTAGTAACAACTTGGTTCCTGGATAAACACTCATGGCTGAACCTGATACCTTTAATACATGTCTGCAGGCGTGAACTCAAGGAGTAACTATTACTATTTAGCAATAGCAGATTCTTATTGAGCCAACAAAGGCAGGGTAAATAGCCAGCTCATTACACGAGCTTTGAATTAACTAGGTAAAAGGCCAAGACCTTATGATCCGAATGATAAAACTTCCTGCTCTTAAGGGGAAGAAATTTTGTTGGCAGAGGAAAGCGTTTTGAATTTCTAAGAGACGCCAGAGCATGAACACATAGAAAAAGCTTGGAATTCAATCCTGTAATTGATTAATAGCCTATATTACTCCTACAGAGCAATTCTATGTATCCAAGGGGGAGACCACACTTACAGAATGCTGAAAAGAGTAATTGCTGTCATGTGTATTCTGACTTTATGTAAGGAAATATAAATACAATTGTGTTTCTTTTTAATTTAGATGACTGAAAGTATTGATTTAGAAAACCCAGCTAATCTAGGAGCTGAAGTTTATTCTTTGACTGTCAGGGTGCAAGATACTGCCTGTCCTAACTACTCAAGCAAGTATCCCTTTTACACTTTTTTTGATATTTTCCTGTGCTGTAACAGCATGGAGAGAGGAATACCATATGTATTTTGAATATATGCATGAGAAAATTTCACAGCCAAACTTAACTATGATTTAATCTTCTGTTATATTTCCAGATATCATCTACATTTACATCAGGATAAAGCCAGTGAATGAATTTTTTCCAGTCTTCAGTAATTTATCATATGAATTTAATGTTCCAGAAACTGCTAAAGGTACAGTAAATAGCACTTACATGACAGAAATAATGCTATCATGTTGATAAGTACCTTTTTGCTCTAAATGGATTTTCATATATTTGAATGAGGAGAATGGCTCAAAGCTCCAGTTCAACGAGGGTTTCATCATACAACCACCTACTACCCTTAAATAGACAAAACTGGCAACAACTCCAATTGCACAGATGGAAGCTAAGACACAGACAAATTCAGCAATTGCACAAGAAATCTGTGACAGAGCCAGGAACTGAACTCAGATGTCTTGTTTTAGACTGTCTTTCTGCTCTTGCTAAATTAGTCTTTTGGAGGGACTGCGACGGTGCAAAGAAACCATTAGAGACTGACACAGATGAGTGAGGACTCCCTTGGCCCAGGCATGGTGCAGGCTGGCCACCCCACTATCCCTTAGACCCAGCTCACCTCGGGAGCAGTGGGTACCCTGAAGATGGGGTGGGATGGGAATGCTCGGATGGGGAGGCTGCGCTCAGCCAGACGGCAGTCAGAGCAGCTCCTCATGCCTGGAGCTAAGGTCCCATTCCTGCAACAGCCCAGGATCAGCAGCTGCAAACGTGGCCTTAAAACGGAGTTTGTTGAAACTGTTCACATGCTTGACTCCAATCTCAGCACCCTTCCTGTCTCCTGGTGAGTGCTGCATCTCATGCGTTTGCATAGCCCTGCCATGGCGTCTTGCCTCCTTGGAAATCCTTGTGTGCGAGGTGTGACTGCCAGCCAGCTCTATGCTGTGCTGCTCAGTGCCCAGAGGAGTCGGCACAGGAATGGCATCTTTCCTAGCTTCAGCTGCTCCCTCATATGACCTGATGTACCAAACCCAGGCCCTCTGCTCAAGGACCTCACTTACTGGCTTTATTCTCTTGGCTGAGAAAAAATTGAGAGGTATGTTAGACATATTCTGGATAGATCTTGACCTTCATTATGAACTTCCTAGGGTCACAGAAAAACTGAAGGTGCAAGGGACCTGTGGGGGTCTCAAGTCCAACTCATGCTCAAAGTGAGGCTACTTTCAAAGCTAGATCAGGTTGCTCGGGGCCTCATCCACTTGCGTTTTGAAAATCTCCAAGGGTGGAGACTCCACAGCCTCTCTGAGCCCCCGTTGCAGCTAAGCAACCTTCATTCCAGATAATTTTACGTTGTACCAGCTGGAATTTTCTATGTTGTGGCTTGTGTCCATTGTCCTTTCACTGTCACCTTCTGAGAAGAGTGTATCTTGGTCTTCTGCATGTTTTCCCTTTAGGTAGTGGAGCACAGCAATTAAATCCCCCCTTCACCTTCCCTTCTCCACCCTGAACAAACCGAGTCCCACCAGCCTCTCCTCCTGCATCCTCTGCTGAACCCTACCCAGCCTTTCTCTAGTTTTTAGTACCTCTCTTGTACTTAGGCTCCCAAACTGGTCACAGGTAGCTTTACTACGTTCAGCTCTGGGGACCCCAACATAAGAAGGACATGGACCTGTTGGAGTGAGCCCAGCGGAGGGTCACAAAGATGCTCAGAGGGTGGGAGCACCCCCCTATGAAGACAGGCTGAGAGAGTTGGGGTTGTTCAGCCTGGAGAAGAGAAGTCTCCAGGGAGACCTTACAGCAGCCTTCCAGTTCTTAAAGGGGGCCTACAGGAAAGATGGGGAGGGACGTCTTAAAATGGCTTGTAGTGATAGGACAAGAGGTAATCGCTTTAAAGTGAAAGAGGGTAGATTTATATTAGATATAAGGAAGAAGCTCTTCACTGTGAGGGTGGTGAGTCACTGGAACAGGTTGCCTAGAAAGGTTGTGGATGTCCCATCCCTGGAAGTTTTCAAGGCCAGGTTGGATGGGGCTTTGAGCAACCTGGTCTAGTGGAAGGTGTCCCTGCCCATGGCAGGGGGGGTTGGAACTAGACAGTCCTTAAGGTCCCTCCCAATCCAAACCATTCTATAATTCTATGATTGTATGATTGTATGATTCTGTGAGTGCTGAGAAGAGTGGATTAGTCACTTCCCAGCATGTGCTAGTAACACACTTGTTAATACAGCCCAGTATGTGGTTTTCATTCCCCCAAGGGTGCCCTGGTGGCTCATGTGTAACTAGTCCACCAGGGCCTGGAATCCCTTCCTGCAGAGCTGCTGCCTGCTCAGTCAGTCTCAGCCTGCGCTGATGCATGGGCTTGTTCTGGCCCATGTGCTGAGCTCCATGAGTCCTGTTGGCCTGTAGCTCCAGCCTGCCAGGCCCCTGTGAATGGCAGCCCTGTCCGTCAGCACATCCAGCACTGCCCCTGGCTGCTGTTACTCACAAACCTGCCCCAATGGCCATGTCACCTAAGAGGACATCCAACTGCATCACTGCATCTGAGCGGGACATAGTGAAGCTGCCCATGAAACTCCAGGAGATTTAGCAGCCAGATAATCCATTATCTGCTTGAATTCATCAAATTATTATGGCCAGAGCACGCTTAAAGTACAGGAAAAGGCAGCTGTGGCTATGGTCAGCAGACCTGTAGGCTCTGTGGTGCTTCTCTGTCCATTTGCCTAAGCCAGGAGGCAGGGTGTGGTGGGGAGGAAAAGCCATGCTTCAAGCAGCCCTGCCATTCTGCCCACAACCTCCTCTCCTGTGCCATGGGCAAACAAGCAAGCCCAAATTTCCAGCCCTCACCCTCAGCTTTCTTTTTTCTTCATTCTCTGGTCAGGAGGATCCTGCCAAGGTCCACAGCTCTGCAGAAATCACTCCTGCCCACCCTGCGGAGAAGCCGTCATCAGCCACTGCTGAGTACGGCAAAGCTGCAGCTGGTGTGGGGATGCATGGCCTGGAAGGGAGCTGGAGAGACTGGGGAAGCTGGGGAGGAGGGAGCTGGCTCCCAGGGGGGTCTGCCTGGCCGAGAAACCCTGGCAGCCCTGGCTCCTGCAGGAGCCAAACTGCCAGAAAACAAGGAAGGCTAAAGGGGGATGAGGAAGCACAGGACAGCCACTCAGCAATCAGAGGACCCTTACCTTCAGGTCTTCATACTAGTATCTTGCATTGCTCTGCAGCCTGTTGTTCTTGCCCAACTTTCATTCCTATGGTGCATGGATGGAGCTTGGCTTTCTACGCTGTTTCCCAGTGGGCATGAATATGGTGAATTTTGTAGCATTTCCTGTTCTGTGTATCCTCATACTGCTGATGTGTATGTTAGCAATATAACACTTGAAACCCATCTGTGACATGGATATGTCTGTAAAGCTCTCTGTGTCAGCCACAGAATTTTACTGGATACTGACACTAACAAGAGAAATAATATGCTTTTTCTGACTCAGACTACCTTTTGCTTTGGGCTGAGTTGATATTAACAGGGTGCTTGCTATTGCTGTACCAAACAGGAGCCAACAGTTTGCAGTAGGGCTGGAGTTCACAGGGTCAGGAAAGGAAAAAAAAATGCCAACCCTTCATTTACATCCTCCTTCTGTCTTACTCGGTGCATGTGGACTATTCATCCTGTATACCCCCAGATCATGTGGATCCACTTAGCGTTGAATCAATGTCTGCAGAGATGGGAGTGCACGGTCCCATATTCTTTCTCACAGTTTACAGCACTGCCATTTGTAGTTTGCTTCATAAATGCTCAGTACAAAGGTAACTCAAACTGCTTTTCAAACACCTCAGAAGGAACAGCAGCAATTGCTTTTCAGGGCAGACAAAAAGCCTTGTTCCTCCAACCAAGCCAGTGCTCAGGCTGCCACAAGGCGGGAGTTCATGCGTGTCAGTGCAGGGCTAGGGGTGGCCCTCACTGCTAGAGCACTTCTGTTGTGGTTCTCTACAGACTCCAAGTGTTTTGGTATTTATTGCTAGCAGGCAAACCCATACACGGGGGGGCCATAGCACTGTATGGTGAACTAGTATTTCTCACACCTTTGCGTTACTTTTGGGGGGTGAAAAACTCTAAAAAAAATCTTTAGTTCAGTTTCATCAAGTTGTGGTTGGCAAAAGTACTCTGTACTTCCTTTTCCTTAAAATGTTAATTAAATATGTATTTTCGGTCTCACAGTGGGATCCAGCATTGGAAGAGTGAATGCCAGAGACAAGGACTGGTCACCCAGTGTCATCACTTATTCCATTGTAGCTGGAGGAGGCACCAAGGATTACACAAATATCTTCTGGATCAGCCCAACCAAAGGAGATGTGAAGATTTTAGCTAGATTAGACTATGAAACAACTCAGAAACACTTTCTCACAGTACAGGCCTCAGACCAAGAGAAGACTGCAACTGCATCTGTGAGTAAATCCACTCTACTTCTCCCCCTTTATCTACATTTTTCTCTCTGCCTGCTGGCAAGAATGGCAAGACATTGGGCAAAGCACTTTGGTCTGTAAAAGGCAAGTCCACCCCTGCACAGTCATATATTAGTCAGATGAAAGAGGTGGTGTTCACTCAGTCTTGGTTTATTTCTTACAAAAAGGATTAAAGTAATATTTTTATACTTTTAACTCTGTGGTTTTTGTTTCTCAGTCTTTTTTTCTTATTTTACCTGGGCAGTGAAATTATTTTTGGTGCCCTAGACAATTTAAGATATTCTTTATGGCTGCATATGTACCAGAAAGTGGAAAAAGGACAGGGTCTTGAGGCCAGGTAGCACAAACTAATTGTAGCCATGCTTAGTGCCAAGTCATTTTTGGACACGGTGTAGTGCCCCTTGACCCTCAAACATACTTTTGATTTTGTATGTGACAATATTTGACTGCAAAGTGCCCAAAGTAATGCAAGAAGCATGTTGCAGCCCATCAGAAAACACAAATACATGTTTTTGTGGGGTGGGACGTAGGGGACGGTGGGGTGGGACATAGGGGACGTGCTGCATACCTTGGGGGTGGGATGAGGGCTTGAGCAACCTCTTGGGACAACGTCAGAGGGCCCAGCCCAGTACACCTGTGTCCACATGGCCAACTGGAGATGAAACCCTACATGTGCCTTCCCCTGATCGTCATCTAGTTTTGTCCTCAAGGGTGCTATCTGGCAGGAGCCAAGAGCATGCCAGGGACCATGATAACATTAAACAGTAGGGTTGTGCTCAAGTTTGTTGCCCAGACTTATTATATTCAGAAGAAAAAATAGACGTTATGTCCACAAAGGTATTTAATATTCACTTCTTTCAAAGAATCCCAGTGTCCTTCACATAAAGACTCCTTTTTCCTCCTTTTCATGTCTTCTCCCTCATGACTGCCTTACATTTGACTTTTGCACATCTGTTGGGGGGGTACAGGTACTAGGCTTGCTTTGTATTCCAGCCAAGAACCACCCATAGAGATGCTAGGTGAGAGGTACTTAATCTCTTTATCACCTGCAATATTTCAAGGTGATGATTAAGGAAAATTCAGCATTAGGAGCTTTTAATGATGACAAGTCTATCTGTTGCCTGTTAAAAATCAACAGGCATTAGAGGAAAGAGGTTTGAGAAGTGTAACCTTTTTCTCTCAGCCAGCTAATCCCAGCTGACATTAAGCACATCTGGTGCTACCCAGGGTGCTCCCAGCAATGCAGAAGGCCATCAACAGCATTTCTCTCTCACTGGGAACAGTCTATAAGGAGTCTTCCTTCTTTCCATGGCTCATGCTCTGAATTATTATGAAATATGCTTAGAAGCCTAATTAATGACTGTGAAGCAATTTGAGAAGTTTGAAAGGAAGTTTAATGAATACATGGTACTATTATTATTTCTCATTCTAACTATGACACAATTCAGGTGATTCAAGTAGTCAGACACATCAGCTTGAAAAACCCGTGGTTTTGGAAGATGGTTCAGGTTAAGGAACCTGTTCTCAGAAGAGTGCTGATCACAAGAAGAACTGAAGGTCAAATGTTCACAGACATTTTCTGATAGAAACTAGATTGGAAGGGAGGTTCATTGCTCTTCAACTGCTGTTGATCAAAAGAGCAAAATGGGCAAACCAAACAGTTTCTGAAGTTAATAAAATTCTAGCTCAGTACAGTGGAGGAGCTTCAGCTTGTTATTGGTCTTTTCTTTCAGGTAACTGTCAATGTTTTGGAAGTAAATGATGAAGAACCAGTTTGTTCACCCAATTTCTATTCATTTCAAATCCCAGTCAGCTTAGCTGTTGGGACCAATATTAATGGCTTCAGGATTGAATGTCAAGATCGCGATTCTGATCCCAGGTCTTTCCGTTACTTCATTAATGAAGGTACTGTGTCACGGTCTGTGACCTGGGAGCAGTGCAAAAATTAGTGAATGTTGATGGTTCACTTTGATTTGTAAATAAAAATCTAGCCATGGTGAGCTAGTTGTGATCCACAAGTTCTGCACATCATTACTTTGCTGCTTATCAAAAGAGATGTCTCTCCACAAGTTGATTACTGGTGTTATTACCTAGAACCATTCCTTTGCAAGACTGGATTGCCATGTTAAATAATTGGCAATTAATTACACAGTTGACAAGGACTTCAGAAGAATAAGCTGCAATGATATGCAGGGTCAAATTTCCCTTCCAATTACAGCTGAGTAAATCTTGAGAAACAATGGTGGGTTCCTCAACTTTAGATGCTGGTACACAGTTCAAAACAACTGAGCAAACCTGCATGTTCTTGGCCCATGCTGTATGCATTAAAGCTGCATTTTAAGAACACGTGTTTGAACCTAGTAATCAGCTGCATCCACTTGGAGAACTGCAATGGTATGGGATGACACTTGGCTTCACAAAAAAGGGAATGCACTCTCTTGGGACAGTTCCTTTTTTTGTTGCTGAGGTGACTGCTGAGAAGGAGGGAGCAGATTGTCCAGGTGCCAGTAAAAAGCTGTGAGTGTAAAAAGAGAGAACCTCTGCCCTATTGCAGCCCCTTAATGCTGCAGAGGAGCTCTGCAGCAGTGGTATTTACACATGAACCCATACAAAGGCTGTGTTTGTACTAGTTAATCAGGGTTTGACCACAGGTCCAGTTTTGGCTGTACAGATTTGAGCTGTGCCATGCAGTTGGCTTCTGCGCCACAGAGCAGCCCATGGCCCATGATGTGTTGTACAATAGACATGGCCTTCAAGGTCACTTCAACTCTGGAGCTCTATGAGGCAACAAGAGCAAAACAAATGCACATATGGTGCCTTTTCATGGCTCTGATCTCTTGTATGTGTGGTCTGTCCAGAGCCTAACTGCTAGGGATGGCCTACCTGCAGCCCAAGCTGCTAGCAGCTCTCCAGATACATGGACAGAAAACGAGGGCTGGGGAGCCAGCATCACTGAACTCCCCTCTCTGCCCTCACAGTGCAGACAAAGCCCTTGAGGCAATTAATGTCCCTGAGTCATTAGCTCTCTTCTGGGGGACCTGTTCAAAGGCCTCTGCCTCTGGGCAGAGGGAGATGCTGTGGAGAGGGGCTGGAGGGGCCTCTGAAGACACTGGTGGCGTCCATGTGGCTCAGGGGCCACCCCAGCAGCAGAATGAGCCCTGCAACAGCGTAGGGTCCTTGCCCTGGCTGGGTGCTGCTGCTTCTGGGTGCTCTCCAGGCTGTAAGGACAGGTCTTTCAGGCAACCTCTTGTGCGCCCTATGGCTCTGAAGTGTTTCCACAGCTTCCTCTCAGCTGTGTCCCCATAGAAGGTCTTATTCTATATTTTAATACTGTTATGGCTGTATTGTTTTAAATTATTTCATATGGTATCAGGAAGATTGAGGAGCCATTCTTGTCAATGACATTTCACCACACAGGTGTATAGTCATCCATAACAAGCTGTCAATAAAAACTGATCTGTTTGCTTTTTCCATGCGTTTAGTTTAATGTGGGATTAAAGTAAATTTTTTTGCGTTTTGGTGCTGTTTTTTTGCAGGCAATGTGAACAATCATTTCACCTTTTCACCAAGTGCTGGGTCCAACACATCTCGGTTGATTCTTGCCTCAAGGTTTGACTATGACAGTGGACTTGATAGAAACTGGATTTACAGACTGCATGTCTATATAACAGATGACAATTTACTATCTGCCAGGGACAAAACTACAGACCTAATTAAAACTGGAACGGTGACTTTAAGCATCAGAGTTATCCCAAACCCAACTACTGTCATTACCACAACGGTAAGTTCACTGAAATTTATGTCCAGTTCTGCATTTCTTTTATGGACTAATCTCCATAGGAGTGAAGAAAAGAGGTTAGATGTATGCAAAAGGAAAGCAAAAACCCACAGTGGGTCCAGTCCTGGGAAGTGCTGAGCCCCATGCTCTTACATTGAAGCCAAAGGTGGTTGACGTGCTTAGTGTCATGAAGGATTGGTCCCAGGTACAGAGTCATAACATATGTTTTGTATTTTAGTTTCTAAAACAAAAAGGGCAAGTAGCCAAAGGACCAGGCACGCTGCCATTACCATGCAACTGGAAAGTTAAAGATTTTGGCAGCTTTATTAGTAAGGAAAGAACAGGGGTTAATCTTTGTCTGGAACCTTAAAATTACCTCATGCATTTTGCACTAGCTCTTTTTTTCATTCATAGCTAGTCACTCCCCCAGCTGCCTTGCACTTCTACGTACTTCTTTAGCAGTGGGACACATTAATTTGTGGCTACCAAAGTTGGAATAGGCAACAACAACAAGAAATCCTCAGCACTTGGAAGGGGCTTTTTTCCATCCCTGAGGTCACCATCATGTAAAACTTCAAGCTGCCTGTCAGGAACTGAAGCTGTTGTGCACAGCTTCAGCATGTTGCTGAGGTTTCACACAGCAAATCCAGAGGGGTGGGATGGGTCTTTCCTGAGCTTCCTGTCCACATGGTGGTCCACAGCTGAGCTGGGGAAGCCTGCACAGCTTTTGGCAGCCAGAGTGGGATCTGGCCTTGCACAGCCCGTGGAGCTGTGGGCCTGTGTCCCAGCAATACAGTCTACTCCTCCACACAGCCATCCCAGGCAAGCTCTGGCTCACCAGTTTCATTTTGGAGCTGATTTCCATCAGGCTGGTGCAGGGTGTGAGGAGAGTGTGCTTTCGTCCTGTCTGCAGAAGCAGCACAGCCTGAGGGTACAGACAACTCTGTCCCTGTCCTTGTGCCGGTCACCGCCTTCACCCCTTGCTGTACCATCTCTCTGTCATCCAGAGTCCATCCATTTTCTACCTGCCTGCAGATGGCATTACCCTTTTTTCTCTTGCATGCAGGAATGAAAATATGAGTATGCTGGTGAAGGAGTAAAAGAGCTATTCACTGTAAAATAGTCTGGATCTTCCGGGGCTACTGGTAACTGAGTCAGAATCAGAGGATACTGCAAACAGCACATGCAAATCTGGGTGGTTTGCTATGAAAATACTTAAATCCAAACTTCCAGACTGATTAATAACCCTGTTATTATCTAATGATCTGTTGGGAAGGAATAAATGGTTTTCTCACAGCCCTCTCCTCCCCCTACTTGATATGGAAATGAAAAGTTAAGCTGAGTAACAAAACTTATTCTGTATTTCTTTCCCACGCATTACCAGAAATACAAACAGTCTAGACCATATACCACAGTGTTAAATCTGCCCCCCCACCCCGAGATATCAGCCTGCCACTTTCAGTCTGTTTTCCAGAAGAGCACTTCCGTTACAGCAGCTTCTCCCATCACTGCTCCTTACATTTGTTCAGTACAGCAACTTGATGAATCAGATGCTGGAATGCTGGTAGTGTAGAAAAGAAGCCCTGTCACAAAAAAGTCACTTGTGACTTCAGTCCCAGTGAGGATGGAATGGTGGTGGTGGTGATCTTGAGATTATCTGAGTGTTTCTCTAATGATTGGATGTACATTTTTTTGCAAGGCTAAATAGGTTATTTTAAAGGTATCCTTAAACAGGAAAGAAATAGATACCCTACTAAATTTCATACACAATGTGATTACAAGTGTCTTACAGAAAATTAAATATAAATTTCAGTAGATGATCAAAGCTAATAGTACCACACTAGGTAATGAGCCAGGTAGAGCAAATGAGTAATTTCTGATCCGTGTGAGGATAGTTTCATGATGGGACCTTAATGAATGAGTTGCTAGCCCCAAGTGAAGTGCCAGCTCAGAGACGTGTCTCCTGGCACTCAGGAAGACGTGGGAGATAGCAACTGCTCAGGAAGTGTGGTTTTCCCTTCTGGAACAAGTCACAGGGAAAAAAAAAGGAGTTTCATTACTTTTTATACAATAACCCAATTCCTTGGGGTTCAACTCTTCTTACGAAGTGGGCCGAATGATCACTGCAGTGAAGATGACCTAATTCCAGTTTTGCCTTAGGTAACAAGAAACCATTATCTCGGTAATGGCAGTATTCCCTGAACTTGCTCACCCTCCAACAGTGTGCTTGCAGCTTCTCAGGCAACCTGAGGTTTTTAAACCCCACCATGGCATGCTTATTTTAATATAAGACATTGAAACATGATCTGGAACGTCCTTTTTGCATTGTGGGTGGGCTCCATTACACCTGCCTTTGGTTGCTCCAGGAGCTCTGTAGTCCATCTCAGTCATCTGAGCTGCCTTGGCAGCTGGCAGGCAGGTACGTGGGATGAATCACTGTCTCCAGCAGACACTATCTCCCTCTGCCCATCATCTGCAGAGCCCAGGGGCAAGCTTGGGCCAGGTGCTTCAGTGCAGAAGTTCAACCAGATGAATGGTGTCAGTAACCTTACAAGTATGCAGCCTTGAGGAACTTTTCCTATCTTGTTTTAAAAGCCTGGCTTCACTGTTGTGACAAAAATGGAAAACCTCTACGCTGAATCGGCATGGTATGTGCCGTTTGTCATCACCCTTGGCAGTTTGCTGCTCCTCGGACTGCTGGGGTACCTGGGGTTCCTGCTGGCGACGTGGGTCCGCACCTGCTGCCCTCCGGCAGGCAAAGCAGGCGACATGCTTCCGTGAGTCCTCCCAAATGTCAAGCTGGGGAAGTACCCAGCAGCACCTGGTAATGACAGAGATAACTCAGGCCTTTCAGCCGTGATGAAATCTATACTTTGAATATTTTACAGCGGTATGCCCTTTGCTGTAGCAAATGCTATTACTGGCTACAATGATATTTGGTATTAATGGTATGAAATCAAGGAAAAATGTCCATGGCATTTTTTTTCATAGCATTAGCATTAGGTGAAGGTAATAGTGGAATTAACAATTATGACCTCTAAAGGCAGCTATGCTCGTGAGACGCAGTCAGAGTCTGTGCCTGACTGTGCTGACCAAAAATACAAATGTTTTTGGCTTGTATTTGGCTCCCACTCCAAGGGAGCTCCCATTTAGGTAGTTAGTTACTGGATGCATTTTCCTTCCTCTCAGCTACGGATCCCAGAGTCCTTTCCAAACCTTGGTGCTCATGCCAAATTCTTTGTTCTGGCAAAACTTCTGCAGAGTTCCTGGAGTTTTACCCAAGCCTGTTGCAGGGCTCTGACCCACAAAGCTTTGCGATACCTCTAAGTGCTCATGCTTGGCAAAAGCCACGGAAGCACCTGGGACTAGCTCTGGTTCATTGTGGGAAGCAGCAGAGATCCCTGAGGGCTGCCTTCTCAGCGGGCTGGAGCCAGACTGCCTCTAAATTGACTTTTTACTTCACAAAACAAAGAAAAGCAGCTCTTTAAGTGGACTGGTATTAAAAAAAAAAAAGGATTTCTATAAGTATTCTCAGGATTTGGACCTAAATTTAGAAATTATAGTAAATGTAAAGAGGTAATATATAACTGTGATTATAATTCAAATGGTGTGTGCAAGGAATTTAGCAATTTGTGATGAAAAAGACAGATGAATCTAGCAGCACATAGCTTGGCTATTGTTATTATTTATTAATAGGGCAAGTGGTTCATCAGGAGCCAGGCTCGCCCATTAAAAAGCAATTTCTATATTTTCAAAAACATTTACAACCTTTCAAATGTTTTAAAAGGTGTAATCTGAGAACATTAGATCAAAAAAATTGATCTTCCTCCAAGGATGGAACAAGATGACAATATTTTAAAATGTATTTTTCCAGATTATATAAATCCATAATGCTATCATCAGGAAGACTTTATTTTTTTTAATATCATCCCTTCTTGGAGAGGTTTTAGAGCAATGCCCAGGGTTGTTTTCCTGTTTGAGAGCAGCACTAAATGATGCAGGCCTTCAGTGAAAGCAAAACCAGAAATCAAACAAATCAAGAAAATCCCAGAACTCAAGGAAACACATCCTTCTTGCCAAATGAAAGAGACCAAAGCATGATATTTTTATGTAGGCAAAAGTATGACATTTGTTAACTACACTCTTAATCTTTTTTTTCATTACAGGATAAATGCTGCAGGTGTGTACCTCTTTTCTGTATTTTAATACTTTACAACATGATCTTGTTTACAATTGAGTGTACAATTTGTAAATCCATTTCTAGACAAATAAATTTGACCCAGTACAAGAGTACTGAGATTAAATAACCCTGGCTGATTATGGGAGGCCTGCATAAGTGATTTCATGGTCCTTTTGGTCTTCAAATCTATTAACTATTCAGAGTAGCCTGGTATTCCAGCATGAATGCTAAAGAATTACTGTATTTTTCACATGCAATTCATATGCTATCTGTTAAAAAATAATCTTACCCCTCTATAGCACCTTCAGGAGTCATCTCCACTCCAACTCCCTGTTCTCTGATGCCTTCATTTGCTCCCTTGACACTGTTACTTCATGTACATGAAGATTTATTTTAAAGTATTGGTGCTTTTAAAGGGGTTTGTATAACTTAGCGGGGGTATAAGTTGTGCATAAAAAAAAGTGGGTTTTTAAGCAGTCTCGTTCCTTTTAGTCCCATTAGCTTTCTGTTGGCAAGCATGGCTCGCTCGGTAAGACCCTGCTTTTATAACTCCTTCTCCTCAGTCAGTATCTCCCAGCTTGAAAAGAACACATGACTGAAAAACCCCAACAAAATTAGCTGTTTTCTTGGTTGCCCAATTTGAGACATTTCAGCATTGGCTCTTTTCCAAAAAATGGATGCTTGGTGCTTTCTGAAAAACTGGTTCCCAAATGCTGAGCAGCAAAGGCCAGACGGAACAGGTTTCCCATGAGTGCTCAGGTTGAGACCCATCTGCAGCACTTTAGAGTATTGCATGCCTGGCTGTAAAGCCCGTTAGTGGCCAGGCATGCAGTTCTCCAAAGAAATGCCATTAAACAAATTGGCAAGAAGCAAGAAAGAAGAAATAATAGCAACTAGTTGGGTATCATCCACAAATCCATGCTGTTGAGATGTCTATGGCACTGCTGGTGTATTTGTTTGCATGTGGGATGGGTTAATAGCGTGGTAAATTCATACGTAACCGAACTGTTCTTCAATCTGAATTTTACTTGACTGGATCTGCAGCACTTCCCTGTTTTGTCTGCAAGTGCATATTTGAGTGCACAAGCTTTGCAACTACAAACATTCATGGAAAAAAAAAATCTACATTTGTAGTTCAAATATCCCCAAAGGTGAATTTCTGTATCTGTTCATATTAGTTAGAAAGGGAAATTTGTTAAAGAAACCATTGTTATTTATTCATTACTGAAGGAATAAGACTTTTCAAGGTTAAGCTTTTGATTAGTCATTGGCAGCTGTGGATTCTCACTCCAAAATACTATGAAGGAATTTGCTTTTCAAATAGTATGAGGGATCAGCCTTTGAAAAGAAATAAGGCTCATTTGAGATGTCTCAGAAGTTGAGTACCAAGAATGTCTATTTTTTTGAGGAAATCTTGGCCTTAGTGTCTATAGTCACTGTCAGAAAAATCTGATTATTTACAATGTGCATTTTCCTTTCTGTAGAAAAGAAGAAACCTAAGAAAGAAGTGATTGTGGTAAGCACTGCCAGCCTCAAAACAAAACCCGTTTTTGCCCAGCCCCATCATGCAATATGATCATAAGATCCTTTCTATGAAAGGTGTCTGTTTTCCAAAGAGAATATAAAAATGATAGGCGAGGAAAAAAGGATTGTCCCCAAATGCAAAATGCTTCAGTGCCCCAACTGGACTCTGTATTTGGAAGCAACACTGGGCGTGAGGGGTACTCACCCGCACTGTGGCCCTTTTGCTTCCAAGTGCCGAATTCTCCAGCCTCTCTGGCAGCCCCGGTACGTGGGAGGCCAGAGAGGCTGTGCCCAGAGCAGTCACAAGGGGACTCGCTGCAGCCACAGAGGCAGGATGACAAGTGCCCCAGCTTCACTGATGGCACTGTTGCGCTGCTGGGACACCACTGCTCTGTGCAGCTAATCCTGACTCGCCTGAGTGCAACCAGTAAGGTACACAAGTGTACCCAATCTGTAAAGAATTTGGTCTTGATAAGATGCTTGCAGCAAAACACCATAGTTATTTCCACTGTAATAAATGTTTCTTAGCGCCTAGATCTTGGGGCTCCTTCCTTTTTCATAGCCATAATAGCATAAAGGCTGCAAGGGACTTTCATTAGTGTACTCTCCCTCCCCAAATTCTTCAGAGAGGGGATTCCCAAGCCTCCTCTGGATGGAGGTGACCCTCTTGTGGTTGCACACATGGAAGCATTTAGCATGTCAGACCTTATTAATTCTTCTTTGAACATCTAGTGGCAACACCCTACACCACAAATGGCTTTTGTTGCCAGTTTTGATTAAACCCAGCCTACAGGAATGCAATATGCAGGTCACAAATCCGCCTCCATCCATGTAGGTCACTGTTTCCAAGCCACTGCTCCTCCTTCTTAGTTAATTCACAGGATTCATTTCACATTTTGTCTCTCTTCACAGACCATGACAAAGCTAAACACTGTCTTTGATGGAGAAGCCAGAGACCCAGGTAATAAAAAGCAATTAACAGTGGATATGAATATTTGGCTGGAAACAAACTGGATTAGTTGATTTAAATATGGTTCAACATTTGCTTTTCATATTTCAGGTTTGCTGTTTCCAAGGAGAATGGGAGTTATATTTCACAGATAGTGAAAATCAAGACAGTGCCCTAGTAACTTCTAGTGGTAGAATATACTTATGGCCCTTGAAATCACACATCTGATGACCAGATTATTCACTACTCCTCTGGTAAACCTGAATGTATGGATCTGGTATAGGAAGGTGGGAGTGGAGGAGGAATTTGCTGCAAGCCTCCTGCTCTGGTGCTGTCATGGCTAGGTGGTTTCACCCTTCCCATGTCTGGGAAATGGCCAGCAGATTAATGTAGCTGCATATGTACTGACTTCATCTCTTAAACCTCTCCCTGGATGCAGAGTGGGTGGGTGAGTTACTCACTCCTGCACAAATCTCCTCCCTTGCAGCAACAGTGCATCGCTGCTATTTATCTAAGGGTTGAGCACTGCTTGTTGGAGAGGAAAGGGAAGACCATCTGCTTTTAGATGCAGTTGTGGTGGCATCAGCTACCAAGTGTGTCACCAGGCTCCAGCTGTGCTAACTCTGAGCATATCTGATTAACCAGCTGGGAAAAGTGAAATTAAGGCAAAAGCTAGGAAAACCAGGATGACCCAGCAGGTGTAGTACTTATCCCCTTCCCCAGTGACAGCTACTGTGCTCTGCAGCAGGGTTCATTACAGAAAAATATATTTTTCCTAAGGGTTGATCCATCTAACCTCATCCCCCTGAACCACAGCCCGTGCCTGAGCCCCAAACTTATGATGCTTGGCCTGGCATTAGGGTGCCCAGCCCTGTGTCTAATGGCTGAGGGCCCTAGCATGTGTGTGTGTGTGTGTGCGTGTGTGTGTGTGTGTGTGCACGCTGCCAAAATGTGACAGTCAGTCAAAATAGGTCTTTAACAAATAGATCCGAAAATAGGTCTGAAACAATAGGTCTAAAAACTATCCAGAAGAAGGCAGGCTTGTTTCAAGGCTTGGATTCATCCAGCCAAATTTCCACCCAAGTGCCTGTACCTTGTGTTTCTTATTAGCTGGTTTGGAGCTGTTGGATGCTGTGAGCTAATGGGAAACACTAGGCATGGGGACTTCAGTAGAATTTGGGCAAACAAATGGGAGCCTACTGTGCAATTAAGCCCATCCACAAGGCTGCTCAAGGCCAGTTTGGTCTGGGTCCAAGCCCACATGCTATTTATAAAGAGATCTGGAGGGATGGGCTCCAAAGTCCCTGCTTTTTCCCTGTGTAACTGCATTGGTAATATATTAAACATGGATGTTCTCTAGGCTGCTGCAAGAGCTGCTTCCTGGTGGTTTTGCAGGCCAGCTGGTGGCTCCCTTCCTCAGCAAACCTCACTACACCAGACTCAAGGAAATCTGAGACCATCCAAACAGCCCTCCAGAGCCATAGCGTTTGTGTCATGCCTGACACAACCATTAAGCTATAACACAGCTTTGTGGTGTCAGCAGAGAACTGTGTGCTCCCCACTCCTCCCCTTTCCCTGCCATGGCTCATCCCAAACTCCAGAGGATGAAGTGGTGGTGGTTTGGTAATGAGATTTAATAATTCCCAGGACATCATCTGTTGAATATGATTAGGAGGGATGATCAGGAGCTGCTTCCTGATCCGGGCTGCTTTAACATGCTAGCCTTGCAAGCAGTCAGAAAAAATAACATGTAAAGAGATCCAGTTTCATCTTTAATTGCTCAGAATGTGTTAATGTGTCAGAAACCATTAATTCTGATACAAACCGTAACACGTAGTAACATGTAACCATTTCTTTCCAGGCCTTAATAGTCTTTTGTATGCCTCATATTAATAAAGTTTAATTAGAAGAAGTGCCACTATACCTCCTGATTCTCTGTCAGTTTAGCAAGAGACGGTGATTTAGGCTGTGAGGCAATCATCACACTAGATGCATAGCAATTTTTCCACCTATCTCTAGGTAGTAAATGAACTGAGGAGAAGATACTTGCTCTTAATATACAAGTAGAAATTATCCATAAAATCTGAAGAGGGCCAAAAATCTTTCTAACAAGGAAAGTAGCCATGTGTGCTAAACAACCCAAATTTAACAGTATTTTATATATGTGAGGGAAGCATGTACTTGCACAAACAGAAAATACATAGTATTTCACTCTATTAATGACAATGTGCACAGCAAACCTGGGGGAAAGCTTTCTGTGCAAATGAAGGAGAAATGCATATAGCCAAAACTCATTGGGGATCCCAGATCTCCAAATCTTGGTTCAACCTAGAATGCCTGACATGGTCTGGAAGACGTATGTGGGATATTGTGCTCTCAGCAGGTTTTGCTACCTCAGGTAGGCAACTCTACTTGAAAAAATAGACACAGATATATTACCATGGCCTTGCTTAGCATAGCCAAAGGCAAAAATTTTGGGAGAGTTAGTCCTAACAGCTAAGGAATATGGATGTGTTTGTTACACTGCCCATGTTAACCCATGGTAGCGGTAACCTGGATAGAGGTATAGGATGATAAGAAGGTCCTTTTTTTCAGAATAGGAATGTTTTGAATATTCCTATTCCCCAAACTGCAGAGCCAGTTTTTATACTGATAGAATAGCATCTCCCCTGAGTGGCCACCATGACACCCAGGTCCCCAAACTCACTTGCGGAAATGAGGCTTTCCCTCTCAGGGCTACCTTCCCAACTCAGCTGATTTTCCAGGTGCCTCACATTTCTCATTTCGACCCCATCCTGAGGAGACTGTCATGTCTTAATCTGCTAAAGCAGGAATGATTTTAATTGATTGTCTTTTCTCCCTTGCAAGTTACTGGCAAAATGTATGAATTTAATACACGTTCAGGGGCCCGGAGGTGGAAGAAGAGCAACGAGCCCCTTCAGCCGGCACCGGCCATGCAGGTAACATCCGGTGCCACAGACAGTAGTGGCCAAGGGACAGACAGAGAAGATGCGCCAAGCAAAAAAGAGCCTTCAGAGAAGAGGAAAGAGCCAACTGCAGAGACAAAACCAGCTGCCAAGCCCTAGGCAGGGCCGAGATTACAAAAGCAGAAAGAGGTGTCTGAGGACAGGGGGTTATCCTCACCAGCCCCCTAAGGCAGATACTGACCTCCTCTCCCAACATGAACACTGTGTTGCCATTAAGCCAGCCTTAAAGCAGGGTGCATGAGACTCCAAGGTGCCTCCCAAACAAGCCCTGCTCTGAACAGCCAAAGAATCAGATGTGATTTTCTCTCTATATATCTCGGCTACAAAACATAAGGTGGCCATTGCTGCAACTGGACCCCAAAGGCAGGATGAAGTTGGACTTACCTTTGGCAGGTGCAGGTAAGAGTGGGAGAGAAGGGGAGGATGTGAAAGGGGGAGAAGAGGAAACAAAAGCAGAGTGGCGGACAGAAGCATCCGCTGCCCACTGCCACTGGCCGTTTCCTCCTGGAAGAGCTCTGTGCCCCCAGACTGACATGGCCACATCTTCTGCCTTTGGGGAGGGCAGCGTACACACGGACATGCCTTCTCACCAGTGAATGGGGTGTCCTGTCCCTGCTGAGCAGCAGAATGGGTGAAAAGCACATCAGGGTTGAAGAGTTTGCTGGTAAAAGCTAAAAATATTTTCTTTTCATTCAGTATTTTATTTTAGCCCTTCCTCACCCTCCCATCTTGCTGTAGAAAAGACCATGGCCTGAAATCAGCTTTGGAGCAGAGAAAACCCACAGCTTGTTATGGTATCTCAGGCCATCGTGTCAACGCTTTCAGCTTATGTATCTTTTTTAACAATAGCAGCACTCAATATCTTCACCTTTGGTATTTTCTCTGGCATATTTAGTGTTTTACAGAATCAAGTCGAACACACTTAAGAGAATAATGACAGTAAACCCATGGGGTGAAATAATCTTTTCCGAGTGTGCACATGTATAATGTAAGTGCTATCTAAGAAGCTGATATAAAACAAGCAAACCCTACAAGATTTCAGAAAATTATTTTAATCTGAAGAACGTTAATTATAAATGATGACTTAATACTCCATGTCTTGGCTTCTTTTCTTCCCTGATTACAAAAAGTTTTTTGGCGGCAAGGTGCTGATATCAGGTGGTAAAAGAAAATACTCAGTTTAAGTTGAGCAGGGACAGTCAATGAAGATTTTATCCAATCTGTCACATACATTCGTTTTTGTCATACAATGGAGGACCTGGATGGAGAGACCCAGGGTAAGGTCATCAAGAATCCTATGCTTTACAAAACCACCCATCACAGTGCTGTAACTCTTTGCTGTGCTCCAAAGGAGCGGTTTGGCTCAGGAACAACTTCCCTTACAACACCAAACATCTTCAGTCAAATGCCATTTCATTGTACAATCAGAAACGCAGAGTGTCATGAACACCACAACGATAGAGATAGGAAAGAGTGATTTATACTCTCTGAGCATGTTATCAGTTTACTGTGTCTGTGGCCGTTGTTGTAGTGCTGGTTGAACCTCCAGCACCAACAGGGCTAGACACACGTTCAGAGCTCCAACCCACCATTATTTGCATTCGTTTGCTGTAAATACGACATATTCGATTTCTTTGCAGGTGGTTTCCCAGAATAGAGAAATTCTACAGTATCTGGTAGTACTGCTGTAACTCTGATCTTTCTATCACTCTGACACCAAGCTACCCAAAGGCACTCCTGGCACCTACAAATGTTAAATCTTTGTTACCTGAAGAAGTTAACTGCATTGTTTTCATGACAGGAAGACACACAGACTTTTTTATTTATTTTCCTGGGCATTCCTCTAGGGCAGCTGCTCTGCTTCCTTGATTCCTCTCATTCTACTTTTTTTAAGGGGAGGCAGAGACAGGCTGTAGTTTCAGCCAGGAAACCTGGAAAGAGATGGATGAAAATTCATCTTTCTTTACTACCGTTCCTGCTGCTGAACTGCACAAACTTCTTTCCTTCCTGCTCAGGAAAAAAAAAAAAACCAAACCAGCAGCAGCATAACACGGTATCACAGCATGCTCTGAACATCCATATATGCATACATATTGTCACAGCCAATGCTGCTGGTGCCGTAATCTCCCACAGCTGGCCAACAGCTGGGTGAAAAGCAACTGCCCTTGTAGTGATGCTCATATACTCTAACCTCTGAACAACTAACAGCTCTACAAAGAGGCACCATGGATCTAAGAGCTGCCAGATCCAAGAGCTAACACTGCCCAGGATGCCTCCATCCAGATGAGGCGAGTTTAGCTGGTGTACTCAGCCTTTTGGGGGGAAGGTTCAGGCAAGATAAGGCATCTTACGAGTCCCATGCAACTTGCTGCATGGAGAAACAAGTGTGCTGACCATAAAGCACAGCTACGCCCTTCCTCACTCACACTGTTGCTTCAATATGCACAATGGGGATCTCCAGGTCCAACTAATTCATCCTGATCTTCACTGTAAGACCTAATTTTGGCCATGCACAAAACTACTTTCATTGCTTGGGATCTACAAAATCAAGGAATAACAAGGCTTTATTGGAGCATCATCTTTATGCAAAAGCAGCAAAATTTTCCTATCAGCTGCCCCTACTACTATTGAATTTCCTCCCTGGGAAGGAATCAAGAATTAATTCAGGTCTCACTGAGCTGAAGCACAGCCATTCATTTCTTTGGCCTGTCTTTGGTGGAGCAAAAGCAGAGAAAACAGAACTGACCGACCTACATGTATACTTACTGCATATTGTATGGAACAATATATGAAAAGATACTTTGCATATATATAAAAGCAGCCTATATTATTTTGTAAAATACAGATTATACTACTTACACTGTGCAGTGCAGCTTTAAATGTTAGAAACCTCATCTAATTGCTAGACCAGCTTTTGTACTTTTTTCATTCAGAAGTGTCTTTGAGAACACAGATTCAGCATCGAAAACTGCCACTAGATGGACTGAGAGCAAGGATTAAGTGCGGGCTCTAGACAATAAAAGCATTTAATTATTGGAACAATTAGCTGAGACTGTGAGGCCTTTCCATCATTTGAAGACTTCAGAAGTCAAGAACAGCTGCTGTGTGCTGTAGAGGGTCAGACTAGACAATGGGAACAGCCTCTCTAGTCTTCCAACAGCTCCATTAGTCTCTGTGCATATAGTTACAAGGTGTGAACTTCGGTGCCATTTATTTTAGAGTGATGATACCGATAAACTGAGACTAGAAGAGGAAGAAAGGCACCTGGTAGTTCAAGCAGAGTGGCTGGGGGCAACAGTTCCTGACCTCCAGCTGCCTGTTACACATTAATGTTATCCAAACTCTACAAAAAAACCAGTGTGAGTTTTGCCACAGCTTTTGATCGCTGTGTCACCACCTACTGCACATCTCCAAAGTGCTTTGAGACCTTTGGATTAACATTGCTCTCAAAGTTTCAAGAGTGATTACAAAAGAGCACGGGTCATTTTTCCTGACTGGATCTAGTTCCGCCAGTAGTTCATGTGTGATCATATTACTGGGGTTTTTGGTGCTTTTCTCCAAAGTGAATGTACTTCTAATGCATAAATGCTCTGCTTTCATGTTTGTATTATAAATAGCACTTGCAATAAACGTCAGAAGTCTCAGCTTCTGGCCATGTAACTTTGTATATACCAAGGCAAAAGTGCTGATACTGTATTTGTTCATGGTCTCCAAGAGACCTTTCAGCTGCAGAGATGGAGAATGTCTGCTCAGGAGACTGCCACTTTGTGACTGCTCAGTAGGAGCAGGAGATGGGGCTTGGACCCCCTCGGAGAAGGGGGGGACAGACAAGTGGACCAATACTCCTTCTTCTGAGCAAATAATCTAGCTGCTAGGTTATTTTATGAGACCCAGATTGCAACACCATAATGGAGATAACACTCTGACAGCAAGCAGCCACAACTGTGTATTGCATATGCCCTGGTTGATCAGTTGTCTTGAGATCCCCAACCACAACAGGCCCTTTGCAAGGCTCCAGCTGAAAGGCTGAACACAAGCTTGGCTCCTGCTGGGCTTCACCCGCACATGCCTTGTGTGAGCTAGTCACTGCAAGCTCCCCCTGTAGTCACTGGGGAGAAAGACTTACCGCAAAGCAGACATTTGTCTAGAATAGATCAGATGAACTGTTCCCTAAAAGCAGCTCTTTCTGGCTGACTAGATCAGATACCAATGCCTACGCAACACACACGCAAAGGTAGATCAGCTGAGTCTCAGCCCAGGTTGTTCAGGCGAGGGCAGGTCTTGTGCTGCTGCATCAGTGCCTCAGGAAGCTGAAAATCAGCAAGCTGAGCATGGAGGTCAGCCTGGCCCTGCTGCTGCCTGCTCAGATCCCAGGAGCAGATTGGGGCACCACCAGTGCTTTGTTAGCACTCTGAGGGCTGCAGGCTGCTTTCTGGGACCTGCCTTTAGGAACATGCTTCCAGATGCAGAATGACATGAGATGTGCCTCAAAGCAGCCAAGTAGAAAAGCATGGGCCTGGCCAGGAGATTGGAGAAGGCAAATACAAGCTTCAGTAAGTTTCTGCAGCAAGCTCCATATTATTGAGTGAAAGACACATTTGAAAACAAAATAGATGAATAGATCTTACTCTGAATATTATTCAAGGATGCCGTCACTGATCTGCAGTTCTCTGGTAACAAACTGCAGCTGCCACAGGTCAATAGACCTCCCTAGGATTTGGTTTTCAGGCAAGGTCCTTGCTTGACTTCCAGGGCTTGAGAAGAACAGTTGGTGAATGACACAAGTGTGGCAAGGCTTGGTCCAGCCATGCAGTTGTGTCTGATTTTCAATTCCTTCCCGCAGATACCAGCTGGGGCCGTGCAGAGAGGAGCAGCAGCGCCGTGTTTGCGAAGGACCTGCCTGGATTAGCCCCACTGGGCCCAGCACAGCCTGCCCTGCCCAGATGTCTGCACTGAGCTCACCCCACGGCACCTTGCCTGCTGGCGGGCTGTGATGGCCGACTGTTTACAGAGGGGCTGTGCATATCCTGGTGAAAATGAACCTCAGGGAGGGTTTGCGGGCTGGTGCCCGTCCATGTAGGCAGCAGAGCTGGCAGGCCCGCAAGCTGCCAGATCCACGCACTTGGCAGAGCTCTGGACATGGCGTCCGACAAGGGCCGGGCAGGCTGCCAGGACAGCACGCGCACATCTGGTCACACAGGCCCCGGGTAAAGAGAAGCATCAGCATTCCCTTTGCTGGCCTGATCCCAGCTTGCTCTAGCCATCTCTCCTCTCCTGTAATCGCTAAAAGCAATAGCAAAGAAGGCGTCTCTGCCAGCTGGTCAGTGACTAGTCAGCTGAAGGCTCTCACCGGGGCCTCCGGGCACTGCTGACAAAGAAGAGGGAGGCGGCGATGTGCTGCATTTTAGGGAAACTGAGGCACGGAGCTCCTCTACAGAGGCACGACTGCGGCGTGTCTGAATGTCCCGGGCTGAGCTTTGCTCCCGCCAGCTGGCATTGCTGCTAGCAGAGCCNCGCAGCCCCGGCCTCCCACCGCCTGCCCGCGGCCGCCGCTCCCGGGCAGTCCCGGGGAGCGGGGACCCGCCGCCGCCGCTTTAGCGGAACAACACTGACCCCCAGTGGCTCGG
>VYZV01040006.1:78264-99006 GCA_013401275.1 Pandion haliaetus
GGCCGGCGGGAGAGGCGGGCAACCGGGCCGAGAGACTGGTTTTTTTAATCCCGGGTGCGAAACCGTCCGCCTCTCCACACCCCCAGCCGGCGGGGGGCGCCAGCCCGGGGCAGGGGGAGGGAGGCGGCGTGCGCTGGGGCCCGGGAAAGAGGAGAAGGGCAGCCAGAGCAAGTCGTATTTGACAAAAGCGAGGAAAAAAAGCCGCATCGTAAGGCACCGTAACAGTGCAGCCACACCCTGAAAGAGATCATCCCGTTGTAGGATTAATTTTCTTGCAGAGCACACCGGGTCACTTCCGGAACGATCAAGGGCCCTATTTTCTGTTTTCTTTGAGATTTTCCCTTCGTCACACTGAACTGAACCCATTCCTTACTGTTTATGTAAGCCACAGGATGGATGCTCCTGTGCTTCATCAATTACTCTTTTATATCCGTGCAGATTGAGTGTAACTAGCAGGCGGGGAAGGATGCTCCGGCATTTCTCTGCATGGCCACGGACAGCAAAGCGATAAGGAATCATACTCAATCCATTTTCACACTGAATTACTTGAACGCTCCTCTCTGCAATATCCAGCCTGACCACATCTTCCCACTTCATGCAAGCAGTATAACCACACTGACATCTACAGAGGAGGCCCATTAACTGCCAGCAACCAGGGTTAACTGTCTGATGTACTTGCTCTGGAACGGCCTTACAGACGCAAGAGCATACAGCCTGTGGCAGAACCACCTATGAGATCAGACACCCCCAAAATTCCAGGGTTAAAAAAAAGCAGTTCAGAGTTCAGGAAAGTGCCAGCACTCAAAGAGGTCAAAACAGACCCTAGTTTCTGCCAGTGACCTTCTGTCAGAAGGTATTTCCTATTCCCTACACACAAATCCAGCATGTTTTACTTGTTGTCAAAGACTAAAAGGCAAGGACTAAAATCCAGATATGCAGCCTCACCTATGCAGCTGCTACCCAGCTCTGAAAGTGCCTGAAGAAGTTGGACACTTTGATCTGTCATCACCACCCCCAAAGCCTCCCAGGTGCCTGAGCATGCACTTCTGAGCCTGCCCAGAGAGACCAGAGTACCGACAGTGTCCAAAAGCAACATATCAAGCTCAGTGACCTATCAGCCTCAGTGAGGAATTTCCCCACCTACTTTGTCCCATGCCAGGGTGTGTTTTGAGGTCCTACCTACCCCACAGATCCTGGAGGGGACAAGAGGGAAGGGGGAAATGAACAGAGCATTGGTGTAACTCTGCCTGGCTGGCTGCGCTGGGTGGATAGTCTCAGTGGGACAGGTGACAGCTAACCTGCTTTGGTGCACCCTCCAGGACCAGAAAAGCTGCAGCTCATACCTTACACACTTTTGTCTCCTCTCCCCATCACTGTTGTGCTTAGTGTGAGGGAGCCAACTCAGACGATCAATGAAGAACTAAAGTAACAGATATTTCAGGCTGGTATTTAAGTGCTGTTTTGACAGGTAAGTCAGAAAAAAGGTGGATACTCCCAGGATCTCATGCACAGCCAGGGCTGAATCAATACCATATTCTTACATGCTCCTGAAGAGATCCTGCCCCCTCACTGAACCAGAAGCTTTTTCCCCCCCAAGTTAAAAGAGCATGAACTCACCCACTTAGCAAAATAAAGCAGCAGCCAGCCCCAGGGTGCCTCCAGCCAGAACTTGGCTGTAATCACTCTGCTAGCTCTTCTCACATGGAAGATTCATTGTCCTTTCAGCTTTGCTAGGTGCAGGTCATGACATGTCGTTGCAACTGAATGGTACCCCAAGGGATTAATCCTGAAGGGACTGATCCTTCACAGTCCTGCCCATTTTGGGGCACTAGCACTGATGCATGGCAGGTAAAACTCTGTCACTCCAGACTGAAGGCCTATTGCGCTTGCTGTAGATCCACCCAAGTAACTGCTCAGCACATGGGAGAACAGGTTCACAGTCTCTCGAAGAAGAAAGCAGAGATATTCCAAGTTTTCAGCAGTTCTGCGGTATTTCCAGCAAGGCTGAAAGCTCTGAAGTACGCATGCTGGCCACATGTAAAACCAGACAATCAGTAAAGTTCAAAATTAAATTACTTCCTTGATTAAGAGCTTTCAGGGCCTCAGGACAAAATGGGAATATGGGCCCTTTGGCTTTTTTGCTTTAGCAATGCATTTCTCAAATTCTTGGCCTAGCTTCATCCTTGAGATGCTCTTCATGGAGCCGAGTACAAACCTCACAGCCTCCTGTGCCTGTCAGTCCTTTCTCTCTACTTTTGATGCACAGTCTCTGTGGAAACTAAAGCTAAAAATAATCACCCTTATCTCCTCTACTGGCGCATACTGTTTTCTTCTCTAACTGTAACTGCTTGATCTACCTGCATTTGTGATCTTCTGGGAAGAGACCCTGCCAGTACCATGGCCATTTCCGCATGAGTCCTCTCCAGGGGTACTGCTGGTGCTCTGCCCGGGGTCATTGTTCGTACACCGTCGTGAAGATGCTGTGTATGCCACAGACACTACTGGGAACTTCTGATAAATCTGAGTTCAGCTCTGAACTGTCGCAGCTTGAAGGACTGTATCTCTGTTTTTCTGCTTTGGACCCATTATCAGCATATTGTGTTCTTTTCTCTCCTCTTCTGCTTCTGATCAGGGATCTTTTTTGTGCTGGTCAGCTCAACAAAGTGAAATGTTCAGCTGAACTGCAGGCTGTTTCCATGGTGTAAACGTGACTTGTTCCAGGAGCACTAGAAGCGCAGCGTGTCAGTAGAGAGCCCAAAGACAATGCTGGCCCCTTTGAAGAGAGGGAAGTCTCCTGAGATGCAATACTCCATAAATCCCCTGTGTAAGAATAGCTCAAGTTCACTCTGAAGGCATCACAGCCTCCTTTTGCTGTGCTTAGACTAGGATGTTGCATGGTACCAGAAAAAATGTTTTTTCATTAGATAGCCAGCATCTGTCCTTTATAATCTGCCCAGTCTTTCATTTCTTTGCTGGACAACAAGCTTTATGTCACTGCAGGCAGTGTCCTAGACAAGCCACTACTGCTACCCAGATGATACCAACAGATCCAGCTGAAGATCTGAGCAATATAAGAGTATCAACACCCCACCACCACCACCACCACCTCCTGGCCCAAGATCTTCCAGGCTACAGGCACCTCTCCATGGAAGGTGGTGTGTGTCATTTCAGCTCATAGGACTGGGGGTGATATAGAATAAATATTCTCTAGTTATTGTCGAGCTTATGAAGTAAAACTTGAGGATACAATTCCTGTATTACTGTGACTGTTGTGGGAGCAGCCGAAACATTTTGTGCTGACAGAGCTGGAGTAAAAGCAGAAAACAACTGCTTTGATATGAAAACTGTTTTAAAAGAAAATACTAAGAAACTTGAAAAGGAGTACTAGTGGCTCAAAAAGGTAATAGTGAAATACAGCATTTTCAATTCAGAAAAAGGGAAAGAAAAGCCACAGAAGCAGAAAGCAGCAGAATCCAGCAGATGAATTAACATGCACAGTGCAGCTATTTGCCCTAGAGCAAAGGAGAGCTCTAAGGGAACCTGACCATATTAAATGCGAAGCTAAAATTAGATGCTTGCAAAAGCAGATCAGGATGCAAAAATTAAAAATAGCTGCTGTATCTGCAGAAAGTGGTGGAGAATTAGATTTGAAGTCACTAGAGGAAGATGATTTAGGGGATGATATATATAAATGGGAAAAGAAGAAGGAGCTGGGAACAGCAGCATGTATAACAACAGATAGATTACCCTCCCAAGGCAGGGGAGTGCAGCAGGTAAAATTACTGCAGCTTTACAAGACAAGAAATAATTCAGGGGATTTGGGACAAATAGCTGCTGATCTTGGGCCACAGAAAGCAAGTACAACTGTGGACTAGTGTGTGGTCCTTTTAGAAACTACTTCAAACTTTGAACAAACCACTCCTTGCTGATGGGGCACAGGTACTTGCAGCTCTCCTGGCAGCAACAGCAATCAATCAGCTTCCTTAGACAAGGGATGGATTACAAGAACTGGCTGCCCAAATACACCCCACCTATTCACAACAAGTGCTGATGTAGCAGAATGAGAGGGAACCTACCTAGATACCTAGAAAAATACTGTGAAATCTTACTGAGTATTATGGGTTAGGTCCAGAAGGAAAAAAAGGGGGAGAGTTCCAGGGTTGGCAAAGCAGGATCCACAGTGAAACATTAACTGAAGACAGGGATGGCAGAGAATAGGATCTGGCTGAGGCAGATTTTAAGGAAAGAATGCAAGGAAAATACAGTCAGGGTTAGCACAGATTTCTCTAGCCCCTAGAGTGCTAGCCCTGAAATGAAGGGCACAACCTTTGACTGCATCTATATGGGCACAAATTTTAAGGATGGCACAACCCAGCTCTATTTTGCTGCCTCCCTGACTCAAGACAAAGAATGAAATATGCAGACAAGAGGAGTGCTACTGAGCACAGGCAAGTTTTTGGAAGTTGCAGCTGAAAAGTATAAGGAAAGCTTCTAAAAACACAAGCCTGAGATTTTCATTTGTTTTCCCTGCTCTAAATACCAAGCATCTGTAGGAGGGCTATGTTATCAAGGACACACCTGGATTCACTTGACATGCCAGAAGAGGGAATTCCACATTCGAGTCAGGCTCTGAAATAGAACTCCAAATAGCTATTGCTAGCATACATGGACTTGATCTTAACCTTGAAAGAAATGGCCTCACTCACTAGTATTTAAGAGGTGGGGGGGCTGCACTCCTTCCCTGTAGTATTCTTTTAAATAATTTATTCAGGTTAAAGGTGACTAAGCAGCAAAAACTGGCCTCTGACTTTGCAACAACAACTTTGCTTTAGGCTACACAGCAAATCTGCCGGGAATGAACACATCCTAAATACTGCCACAAGAATAAAAGTAGATGATCCAGAACGTCTGATGTGCAGTCATGACTTGCTCAAGAGTCAGGCATTTGTGGAAGCACCAGGGACTATCTTCAGACAACTTCCAAGAGTGAGATACCCTACCAGCTCTCCAGGAGTTTGCAGCAGGACAGGCAGCCAAACCAGCATGGTGCAGCACAGCATAGCCAAGTTCTCCAGCTTTACAGGTTGCTCAGTTCTAGGGGATAGCGAAAAATAAAAAGGCTGCAGCTACCCTGTGTCGTCAAGCAGGTGATGAACCCACAGTCTTGCAGCTCTTCACATCAAGAAGGCACCCATCGTCTTTCTTGTCTTCAGTGAGAGCTACACACCTACACGTTCTGCTGTTAGCAATAGGACGTGTACAAGCAGAGACAGAGCCCTGACGAATTCACTGTACATCACAACACTGCTCAGCTCTAGCACAATATAAGCTACTAATACTGCTGGCCTTTCAGTGTCCCGGCTCCAGCCTGTGTTTGAGATGGGTTTGCTTGCTGGGGTGGTAGCAGCCATAGCAACACAGATCCCGAAGTGACTCCATTCAGCTCTGTCCGCACTGGCCTCTGGAGATTTGAGATTGTCAGATCTCTCTTGGGCTTCAGTTCCTATGGCTTTTCCTCCAGGTTAGTGGCAAAACTCTCAGCCACCACTGACACCATGTTAGCTCCCATAGCAGGGACTCTCCTGGGAGTTAGCACACAGTGTATATACATTTCTCAGCATTGTCACACAGGCCTGACCCTCAGATCACTGGTCACAGCACCATAAACCACAAATTACTTGGTTCCTTAAACACCTCCTAATGCTGATGGGATTCTATTCTCCACCATGGAGTTCTCTATTGCTATCCCATACTGACCCCTCAGCTTCATTTTCCTTCACTGCCACCATCCAATATTTCTTCCTGCTGTGGGTTTCTGATCACAATCCCTCTTCTCTAGTATCACACCATGCATCATACTTCATTTCACTTGCTAGAGCTGCATAACTATAGCCTGCTACCAGAAGAATTCATGCAGTGTGAGAGTATTTTCATGAGCTTGTTCCACTGATAGCTGCAAGACAGATTGCTGCCAGCTGAGGATACCTTACCTAGAGACATGGCAGATTTCCAGGCCCTTTGTTCCCTCAATACAGAGGGATCAAGTGCACTGCATCTCCTGATAGCAATGGTGATTCTCGTGCAGTCAAGATAAAGCTGGTAAACCAGTCTTCCCCCCCCACACTCTCATGAGTAAATAAGACACTGAGTATTTTGGTGCTGCCAGCATGAATGTGATGTTAATTCAACGGCGGAGGCTGCTCAGCCCTTTGTGGGTGTCCAGGGTAAATGAGAGCAGCTGCTTTCTCCTGCTGCACGATGCTTTCCATTTCATCTCAGCTGCAGACTCTAGCAGACATCAAAGCCAGCAGTATTCTGCATCAGTCCCTCCCCCTTGCAAATGAAAACAAGCCTTCTCCTAATGAGCCAGAAGGGTACATGTGGTTATTTTTCCTTTTTAAAATCTTGCTTGCTGGGGACTACACATCACACTCACCTTAGGCTGCAGAGCCAGGACGCAGTTAACAATTAGCTGTGTAGAGCACACACATACACAGCCTGAATTTCTACAAAATGTAACCATGTATCTGTTGATCTATATTTTACCAGCTATAGTCCTGCCTGCCATATTTTGTCTCCCCATCTTCTGAAGGAAAGCACTTTGGGGATGGGATGCGTTTATTTCATCTACAAAAACTGTAAGGGAAAGTTTCAGCTCTGTGGAAAACAGGAATGTCTCTGCATATGAAGTTTAAGTTTTTGTTGAAACAGTCAGTTATAGCGTGCTAAGCTTTCCAACTGTTTCAGTTTCAGTTGTTGACTAGCTTTAGCCATCAATGAGGCATATACTGATCTAACCCATTCCTGCTCTCATGTGTGCAAAAATACACACAATTACCATTTTATAACTATGCCATCCCAATGACTCTAGCAGGGCTATTTGTGGCAAAGTCAATTTTTTGTAGAAATGGAGCTTCAGCTGGTAGATAAGCATATACTAAATAGACAGGAACATAGTTTTGTTAAAAATATTAAAGGTTAATAAAAAATGTTTTAGCCACATCATGTGTAATCTTAAAATCCTAAAGAATTATGACATTGGAAAACTTAAATAATCTGTACTTAGCAGGGTTTCTTCTCTTTGGCAATATGAAAATTCATAGAAGTTTTAGATTTTAGGATGAAATACATATTTTAAATAAGCACACACAATGATGCAAACAGGGAGCCTCTCGCTAAAAGACAAAAAACAAGGGGCAAACTATAGCCCATCAGGTGTTAGGGAAAAAAAAACAAACCCCAAAAAAATGAACATTACAAAGAAGGGACCTCTGAAAAAAAAAACCCCAAAAAACTTGGTTCAACCTCTTGCTCAAAGCAGTGCTAACTTTGATCAGGTGACAAATAATGATTTGCTTCAGGTCTAGCTTTGAAATTTAAAATATAGTAATAGAATTACCAAAACATCTAAATATTGATCTTTGTAACCTTGTACCAGTGATCCTATCATAGTTCACCATGATAAAATAGCATGGAGCTTTATCTCAGGTGGCTAATCCTGCTATGAAGACAGCAGAGAAAGTCCAATATATATTTTTTGGGTTTTTTTTTTTTTTTTTTTTNTGCAACAGCAAAGTAATTTTCTTCCCCCAACTCTTCCCTGTCCCTCTCTTTCCAACTATTCATAGTGATGTAGATATAACATTACAAAACAAGCCATCTGTGACAACTGCCAGTTCAGAGCAGCTTTAGGTAATAAATGAACTCACTTCAAGGAGGAACAAGAATTTAAGGTTTCAAGTTACTATTTGGAACATGGAACCAATGCAAGCCAAGAGGTCAGAAAGGACAGCACAAAAGTCATTGCTGGCAGGAGTTCTTGAGCAGCAGGAGAACAGCTAGTGCAAGAGGACTTCAGAATAACACCTCTTTATATTTATAAACAACTATCTGACTCAGTACTTTAAATCTTGATAAAAGCTTTGTATTCTATGTTAGCTAACATCAAACCATTGCAATTGCTCTCCACAAAGTCATACTACATTTATAGCTCAATGCAATTCTGCTGGGTAGGGCCTGGTAGCAGAAATAAAAGAAAAGATCACACTCATCTTTTATCATCAATACTACCGGTGAAGTTTCAAGACCTCGTTCAGACCACTGAAATGACGGCAGACTTCCCAGCCATAATTTATTTTCTAATGGTAAAGGAAGTGGAAACAGCGTGGGACTACTAGAAGAATGCATGTGCTCTGGCCCACTTGCATATAATATCTACCCAGGCAAGGATGTGGAAAGACCTGGGTCGATCACTGTGTTAACACCAATCTGCTTAAATACCTTTGAGTGTAAAGCTAAAAAAGAAACCTTCACTGTCAAAACCATGTGGTAGTGTCATCAGCCCTTTAGATCATAGCCCAGTGCTGCTACCAAAAAAACCTCCCTAAAACCCATAATAGAACTAACTAGTTTCATATCTCATTTCTGAATATAAGAACAGTATCATCCTTCCTAAACCCCATGCCCCAGTCTTCTCCTGCTGAGAATTGTCTCTTGGGTTGCAGAAGGTCCAGGACACAGAGAGAAGGTCCTGAGAAGACTGCATTACGATTTTGAGTGCCATACTTTTAATGCAAGAGTTGGAACTGAGTACTGCTTTTCTCTTATCTTCCCTCAAGAGGCCTTTGTAAGGTGGGATAATACTTGGTACTCGAGTAACCACTGAGAAAAGGCAAGCCTGTTTTCTTGTGGCAGTAAACACAGCTAGTTTTGTTAAACAGGAAACAGCAGAAGCTCGTTGCTTTCAAATCCCTTATCCAGGAATGGGGAAGAAAGAATAGTATGCTTTTAAAAAAGGGCACCTGAACATTGCACTTCTTCCCTTTTCCAAAAGGAAATTAAAATGAAGTTTTGGACAGTTCTAAGTAATAAAAGCCCCCACTTTGGGCTGACAAAGAAGTCCTGGGCAGCACCAAGCAGCTTTAATCCGCAGGAGTGATGGATAGTCCCCTCTACAAGAAAACCCACGGCATCAATGTAAAAACCCTTCTGTAGCACAGATAACTTATTCAGCTATAGCTAAAGCCATGTCCCAGAAGCTACAAAGCCAATACATTTGCATCGCTGTTACAGCAATAAGGACTCAAGGCACTTTGTTTCAGCAAGAGTCATACTTATTTTATTATACTCTTTGGACTGGAAGTTTACTGTCAGAAAGTCAGTAGCTCTGGCACACTAAACAATTAGGATTTGTATTATATACACACTATTATGTCTATATGAATCACAAACAGTTTAAGCAAATCAAAAAGCCTGAACAGTTTACTAGATTTGTCAAATTCACAGTCAGATATCTTAATAAAGAAGTCCACATGAGAAGAACCAAATATTGCTCCCAATGAATAAGCTGAACAACCACAAAGAAGACTATCATGTTCAGACATCTCCAGTTATGTCCTTTCATACACAAGCATTGTTCACGCACCTCAAAAGGAATTTATAGAAGTCCAGACACTAGCAGTTAGAATATAACAGATTTGATTTCTACAGTATTTCTAAGAGTTTTGGGCCATACTTCACTTTTTTTTTCCCCCCAAGTGTTTAAGTCATCTATTGCACACATATACAGTCTCACCTTTGTTAAATGAGGTTATAGTGAAACTATAAACTGTCTTCTTGTTCAGAGATTGTCCTGAGCCATTAAATGGGAACAACATATTAAACGCAGAAGTAATGTCCTTCCAGACAGGCCTGTCAGCAGATTTGATACAGTAATCTGAACAGAGTATCTGGAAACCTACATGCAATGGCGGCAACTCTGACAGAGCTATGAGTTCTACTCAGATGGCTTTTGCAAAGTATCAGTGATAGGAAGAAGATGAACTGCATTTTCACATGTCCCAGTTGCATTTACATTTCATTTTTCAGCCAAGGCTTGTTAGGCCTAAAGATGTTGCAGTAATAACCCAAATGCAGCTGCTTCTCACCCACCCCTCCTATGAGGCTAATTTAAGAACCTGAAAGGGTCAGCATCCAGATAACCTGAAAATTTTGCTCTTCAAAAACTGTAATAAAAAGCCACGCAACTTCAAAAGGCATAATATATTTCAAGATAATGAAACATTTCAATTGGAGTATCCAAGACCTTATGTCAAACCATAGCACAAAACAGAAGTTTTTACCAAGTATTTCAATAATAATTGATAATAAATCCTAATGGCTCCATGCTCTTGGCACTGCGATATAAAAGTGGAAGCACTTCAAAATATCACCTTGTTTTTATATTCCTCTTTGAGTTGGATATATTCCTGGACTTTGAGAAATTCTGTTTGATTGGTTGTGCAGGTTGGTGTCCTTGTATACAAACCAAATATTTCCTCCCCATAAAACCATATTAAGCAAGCCAAACACCTGTAGGTCAAGAAAAAAGGTGAGATCAAGGTGTGGGGTTTTTTGTTTGTTTTTTATTTAAAAGCCAGAATATGACTTCGAGGCAAGCCAGAAACAACCACTATCTTTGGCACCCCTTTGATGTGGACAAGACATTTCCACATGCTTTAGAGTATTACGAGCTATTTTAACAGTCTTCTTCAGAAATCAGATAGTCAACTCTATCCTTTGCATGGAATTAGGCAAATTCTTTTCAGTCACTCAGAACCTCTGTATATGCACATCCAGAGCACATAGGTAATTATTACTGGAACAATGAATAACAGCCAGAGTTCTCAAAAGCAGGATTTATTAGGAAGATCATACAATAAGCCTCATGTGCCCTGCTGTGAGGAGTTCCTTCTATGAAGACGAGCTTTACATCATTGTATTACAAGGAACCTCTATCTGATGTGCAGTTGATTAAAAAGCTAGGTTCAGTATGAAAAGACAAAGCAGGAAGCACAGTGTTTCCTCCTTACTTATATCAGTCAACAAACCACTTGGGTGCCTCAGTAACATATTTTGAGGTGCTCTTGGCTACAGACAAAAATAATATACTCAAATGTGTTTGGAAATGCTGCATCTAACAGCTTTAGAGACAGATCTTACAAGTTGTTTCTCTGAATTTCTTTGAAGAAACAAGAAAAAATTTGGTTTGTGTCTTACCATTGTATTAATGGGCCTGAATGACTGATAACCCATAAAGCAACACACGCAATCAGTAGAACAGGGCTCTCAGGTGCCATTGGCTATTTTCTAACACATTTATTGTACCCATATGGCTGAAGGCATACATACCACAGACACATTCAGAGTTCCCATGCTGGTCACAGAAGCAAAACGACAAGTTGTTCCTGGTGCTTTGCAGGATTCAATTCCTGGAATAATGCTGGCCCCCGTGGACATTTTGATGTCAGCAAGTGCCTTTGCCCAAGCAAAAGTACTGACCAGCCACAGAAAGGCTATTATGACAGTGATAGCCAAGTCCTATATAAGAGAAGTACTCATTATTAGATTAAAAAAAATTTGCATGAATGTACATAAGAGAGCAAGGCAGAGACAGTATCAATTATATCACCAAAATAACTGCATCAGTGCTAATGATCACAAGCAAAATTTAGCCATTAACAATGTTGTAATTACAACACAAGTTATATTCTGTGTTGATAATCAGATACAAAACTGTCTTTTGCATTTATCAAGCATAAGTGATCTTATCCTTTGTAAGTTTCTAAAATCAGATGCCTAGCACTTAAATTTTTAAGTCAAAGTTTAGTAAAGTGGGTGTGACGGGAGAGAAAGTGCAGAGGATTTAAATCTGGATGGCTGATATGCTAGAATTTGTCTTGAAAGGTCTCTAGATCTGTTTCTGGGCATGCTCTGAAATGTCTCATTCTGAGGATCAGGGCTTTCATATTTAAGGTGACTAACATTCACAACATAAGTACTTCCCTCTACCAATTGCATCTGCACAGCAGGTGCTCTACACATGGAAAATTCCCAGAGACTAGCAAGGGAGGTTCCACCTATGGAACAATTATATATTAAAATACATTGTACAGAGGTAAAGTTGTGGTGAAGACACTGTTCACCTGAGAAGGTGGAACTTCATTCCACTCTGCTTCAGTAACTGCATAAGGTATGATGCCATGGATGTTCAAGGTCTTTGGGTCCCCTTTTCTGCTTGACTGCTGTAGTGATTAGTCCGAGATACTTTTGTTCATGCTCTATCTAACTTTTGGAACTACTGACTACTCATAAGTTATTCAGATATTCTTGCATTAGCAGTATTTCTCATCGTTGTGGTTTCAAAGGCAAAACATTAAATTATCTTAGTATTACTTACAGTTAGTGGAAACTTGCTATTTTGTTGATACACATGCTTATATCCAATATATACCACAAGGGCAGCAATGCAGTAGAGGAATACCAGCACTGCAAGCGTAACAAAGAACTGCACAGAAGAGGAGAAGTTGCCCACGAGATAGACATCAGTCCAAGTACCACCACAGCGTTTAGGGTCTGGTGCACTAAACACAACAGTATTCAACCTGCAAAGATTATATCCTTCATGTAGTTAGAGTTTGCTACAGTAGAAATTTCATATAGTCATGCTTCACAGTAACAGTGCTTCAGCATTCTGCTTGTTTAAGTTTACTCTAAAAGACAATTTATATTTGTATTATGTACCAGTTATAAAACAAAGATTTGTCAAAATATCTGAAGATTGTTCCCCATCCTAATTGAGACATGCAATAGCAGCTTCAGGAAAAGTATCTTAATCTTATGTTTAGAGCAACTGAAGAAAAACCCCAATTTGGAAGCAAACTTAACTAAACCATTTTAGACTTAACAACATTATTTTAGAGACTGGCAGTTAAACGAGGTGATCAGGACTTAAAAGGCACTGAGTTGCATTACAACTACAAGAAAATGCAAGCATATGAAGTTCAAATAAACATGTGACCAGCAGCAACCACTCAGTGACCTGCACAGAATCATTTCAGATTCCCACTCTCCCCTCCAAGTGCTGTTAAAATGCTGGGTTTTGTGACCAAATTCTATACTTCTGCAGTAGTTTTTACTAGCTGGCCTCTGAATCTATTTCTATACTTACACCTATGCTTATTGAACACATATGGACCACCAACTCTGTGCTTGTTGTAACTGCAGCTGTGAGAACAGAGGAAGCCTTCCTCCTCATACTCCAGGAAAGGAGCTTGTCTCTGCAAGAGCACTACAATGACAGTGGAGTATTTAGTTTTTGTGTACCTAACACCCACCCTCAGTAAGATCATAGTGAAATAAACTGAAAAGTAAGTATTTTCCATTCAGTCTTTAAACAAAAATATTATGATAATGGCACACTCAAAATAATCTTACCTATGCCTCCAAAGCAACTACAAACTGATGAAGAAATAGGCTGCTAAGGTTAATTGCATTGTTTTGTTTATTAATCACTTTCTGTAGCATTCATGCACTACTAGAATAGAGCTTAAAGTAGAGTGATACAAAGCAGTAAGACAGCCTATTGCCATTGCTACCTACTTCTTTCTATAAGGCACTGAGAACCACAATGCTTTGAACAATTACAACTAATTTTTTTTTTTTACTACTGCAGAGCAAGCCAGAAGTTTCACATGTTAGTTCAGATATATACAATAAGTACATATTCACAGGGAGACAGATGGGGAAAAAGTGAATAATAAATAATTAGTGTATGAATGACAACTGAAGAGCTAACACTCACCTGAATGGATAAGCAAAAGCAGCCGTAACTGTTTCGTTTACCACACCTTTGCAGGAAACTAGAAGGGTCGTTTCACCTTGAAAGCCTCCACATGTGGCAAAAGCAAAGATAGAAAAAATCTGTAGGAATTGATACATAGACATATTAGTACACACCACTAGAACTCAAAGGAAAAAAGCTCAACCTTTTAGCTGAAACAGCTGGTGAAAGCAAGAAATGGGGACTAAGTTAGCAATGGGAAAGCATGAAGTGATGTCAAGGGGTAATGGAAATGTTGAGTTTCTATAATGCACAAACATGAGCAACACCACTAACAAAAGCCAATCTGAAAGTTCTTTTTGTTTATATTTTTCTCTACACTAAAAGTTTCTTTTTTTTTTTTTAATGCTAAAAGCCAGTACAGTACCTCTAACAGTTCATAAGGGAAGTATTTTTAGGCATCTCAGACATCCACAACAGCATATTAGCATAGCTAGAAGCTACATGCACAGAGTATTGCACATCAACTTGACCCCCTGAATAGCTCTTGGATTTCCCTTTGCTTATGAGCAAAATCCTAAACCACCAATAGTCTGAACACACAACAGCACAGGTTACTATGACAAACTTAATTAACACATAGATTTTACATATCCACAGAACTGTTCTCTTCCCTCCCAGCCAGAGAGCTTGGCTGAAGAGCAGCCTTGTGCTGAGCATCCACCACCAGCAACACAAGGCAGGGAGCAGACAGTCCACTAGCACACACCTCTTCAGGCCTACCCAGCTAAGACACCAGAGCAAAGCCAGGCCTCAGAAAGGAGAAGAAACAGCCCCAAGAGGAGAACAGAGGTCTTCCCTCCATCCTCTCCAGCCCCACTCACCCACTCAAGGACCTTAATGAAGCCCAAAGGCTCCAGGAACAAGCCAAAGTCCACCCTCAAGCCAGCCATCCCAGGAGGTACCACAACAGTCAACAAGAACCCACGCCACCACCTGTCCAGAGCCCAGCACAGGCACTTCCCTATAGGGGCAGCCCCTGTGCTCCTCCCTGCCACACCCACTTACCTCACACTGGGCTGGCCCCACCCCCTGTTACCTCATGCCGGGGCTGAGCCCACCAACAGTTACCTCACGCTGGGGCTTTTCAGCCCCAAATTAGAGGTCGGGGGAGGCCAGAGCCCAGCTGTGTGGGGTGGGTGCCACTGCCATGGAGAACCTTGTCCGTGGGCTGGGGAAAAAACCTATGACAGGAAGGAGCAGCTTCGGCCATTTTGAGGAGTGAGGCAGCAGTGACGTCCTTTCCCGGGAGGCTGCAGGGGCTGTGACTGGCTGAAGCTAGAAGGTGCTGCTGCAGGGAAGGCCATGAGTGCTGCGGTGTCAGGGCTACGTGTCCTCGTGGCCAAGCCTCGTAGGTGGGACAGCAGGTAGCAGGCAGAGGACAGCACAATTCGGAGGATCATCTGTGCCATACCTTGATTTTGGGCTTCCTGATTTTATTAGCAAACAGGGCAGAGGCTCTTGACAATTCATGTGCAGTGGAAGCTTGCTGAAATCTCATCAACTACATTTGATTTTTTTAAGCTTTAAATAATTTTTGTGATTGCGCTCTATTGTTGATTAGTTAATCTTCAGTGAAACTGAAGAGCTAAAATTTGTGCTGAAGAAGATTTGAGGCCTGTGAAAGGGGCTGCCCTCTTCCCTCCTCCCTGACTGGACAGCATGGCTAGCTGAGGTGGCCAACAGACACAGCACTCGCTGCAGCACTTTCCTGCCTCTGCTTCAAGATCTTCTAGAAACTTCTTCTGGGATTGCTGCAGGACTCCTGGGAACCCTCTGAGGAACATCAGGGTGCCTGTTGCTGCTCTTGGGAAGGGATAGCTATGGGAGGCTGTGGCTGCTTCTACCAAGATCTAACTGATCTAGCAGCTTCTAGCAAGGTCTCTGAGCTGCTCCTGGCCAAAGACTTGCTGGGAGGTTTTGTCCTAGCTGAGCCCTGTTATGGCTGCCAGGCAGCCTTGCAGCAGGTGCTGAGAAGATGCCAATGGAAGAGCTGGCTTGGAGTGCAGCTCCTGGGCATAGTTAGTGGGTGCAGCAGTTTGTGCAGAAGGGGGTCAGCAGCCTTTGCAGAGCAGCACATGCATGCTCAGCCATTGTGGTGGTGTGCTGCAAGCCACGGTCCCCAGCACTGTCTGGATCAGCTGTCCCTGGTGCTTCAGAGGCCTTGGCTCAAACAGAGCTGCTGAGGGATGGTGCAGCCCCCGGTCTGGGGCTGGAGAGGGGTGCCTGGGGCCTCTTGCTGGGGCTGGGAGGTACGAACTCCTTGCCTGCAGGAGGTGTGCATAGGTGGAAGGTGTGTGTAACCAGGAGCTGTGGGAGGAGGTCAGCAGCCTAAACAGCAGCAGAGACAATGAGAAGATGTTGTGGAGGGATGTTGTGGTTTAACCCCAGCCAGCAACTAAGCCCCACACAGCCGCTCACCCACTTCCCCCCCCCCCAGTGGATGGGGGAGAAAATCGGGAAAAGAACTAAAACTCGTGGGTTGAGATAAGAACGGTTTAATAGAACAGAAAAGAAGAAACTAATAATGATAATGATAACACTAATGAAACGATAACAGTAATAATAAAAGGGTTGGAATATACAAGTGATGCACAACGCAATTGCTCACCACCTGCCGACCGATGCACCCGGAAGACCCCGAGCGGTGATGCGCCTGCCCCAGTTCCTAGAACGTCATATGGTATGGAATACTCCATTGGTCACTTTGGGTCAGCTGCCCTGACTGTGTTCCCTCCCAGCTTCTTGTGCCCCTGCAGCTTTCTTGCTGGCTGGGCATCAAAGGCTGAAAAACCTTGACTTTAGACTGAACATTTCTTAGCAACAACTGAAAACATCAGTGCGTTATCAACATTCTTCTCATACCTAGCTCAAAACCATAGCACTGTACCAGCTACCAGGAAGACAATTAACTCTATCCCAGCTGAAACCAGGACAAGGGACAAGCTTCAAGCTATTAATCACTGCTGCTCTTCCACATGGGCACCAACAATACTGCCAGGGGAGACCTGGAGTGTTTCAAGCATGACTACTACATTGTTCTGGGGTGGTAGTCAACATCCTGGGGGCCCAGGTGGTTTTCTCTTCAATTTTCCCAGTGACAAAGAAGGGCTTGAGGAGGAGTGAAAAGACCCTGCAGGTCAAAAATTGTTTGTGCAGCTGGTGTCAACAAAGGGCATTCAGCTTTTATGACCATGGAACGGTCTCTGAGGTCTCAGGATTATTAAGAAAAGATGGGAGCCACCTGACTAAGTAGGGCAAAAGCTTCTTTTCCAACAGGCTGGCCAATCTGCTGAGGAGAGCTTTAAACTAGGAGTGATTGATTGGGCATCAGGGGAAGGGATGATGACACACGTTAAGTGAGGAAGCAGTGGACTAGCTTTGGTAAGTAAAGGGCATGGGTTGACATGCTTTCAAGGAGAGACTTTGAAAACAAGAAAATAGGGCAGAAGCTCTCCCCCAAGTGTATGTATGCATATAAGGAAGTGCTACAGAACAGCATTATGGGGGAAGCTCTCATACCTTTTCTGGGAAGTCAGCATGAGAGAGTACCTGTCTAGAGTGTCTCTATAGTAACACAGGCAGTATGGGAACAGGAGGGATTGGAGGTCTGTGTATAGTTGCAGGGCTATGATCTCATTTGGATCATAGAGACAGCGTGGGGTAGCTCATGTGACTGGAGTGCTGCCATGGATGGATACAGGCTCCTTAAGAAGGACAAACCAGGATGGTGAGGTGTCCTTTATGTGAGAGAACAGAAGGAATGCATGGAGTTCTGCCTTAGGATAGATGATAAGCCACCTGAGAGTTTATAGGCTAGGACTGGAGGGGAGAACAACATGGGTGATGCTACTGTGGCTGTCTACTACAAGCTACATAATCAGGAAGAAGTAGAGGAGACCTTCAGATAACCAGAAGGTGGCCTTTCAAGGGGAACCTTAAGCGCCTGCTGGAAGGGCAACACAGCACTGTACAAGCAACCCAGGCTTCTGGAGTGCAGTGATGATAGCTCACACACAGATGAGGTGCTTTATGGACTTGATACTGACAGAAAAGGAAGGACTGCTCAGGGATATGGAAGCTGGGGGCAACCTTGGCTGAGTTTGCTCTGTGGCAGATGTTACTACTGTGAATAAGTCATGGGAGGCCAGCCAAGGGTGGGAATACATGAGGAAGCTTCCAGGTTGGGGAATACATGTGAGAACTGTAGCGAAGCATCAGTCTTTCAACTGGCCTGGGGCTGCACTGCTGCAAAACTTTGGCGGCAGGGTCTGATGTTCTCACACAATTTGCCTCTCTGTTCAAGGAGGATTTTCGACCTTAGGTTTCTGTACAACAAGTAAGAGAGGTGTTGAGATCTGCCTGCTGCTACGGGCTTCTGGAGGTAGTCCAAGTTTAAAGCTGTAGAAAGGATGGCTCTTTACTTTCTTTCACTGCTATGTTACAAATACAGCTGCTGCCCAGCTTGGCAGCCTCCTCCCTGGCTGGTGTCTTCTGCTTTGTTCTCATTTGTGCTTATGAGCATACCATGGACTGCGCACACAAAATATGGTCAATCCCCAGTTGTCAAATGTTGATGTGCCTGTCCTTGAGGGTCATATAAACTTTTAAAATAAATAGAATAGGCTCCTTTATTACATGAAAATGACATCATTGATACTTCAAAATACAATTTATTATTATTACTGGTTCTATTAATTCCAGTATCTGTAAACAGCTTTTAAATCTGATGTAACTGTAAGTTTGCTAGCATCACTACTAAGATAGTTATTAATGTATGAGCTTGCTGTTAAGATCAATTTACAGGTTAGTACCTGATTAATTAGAAATGATGACTGGTTGGCCTGTCTGCTGGAAATCTCCAAGAATATGTGTTTGTGGGTATAAAGCACACCTGGTGCAGAGTGCACTGAAGGGTGAGAGCACCTGCATGGCTACCAGTGGAGCTTTCGTTGGCAGAGTGAGGCCGTTCTGCAAGCTCTCAGGGAGCTGTGAACAGGGTGCCAAACCTCCCAGGGATCTAGCAGAGTACACGGGTATCATCAAGCATATGCTAAATTTAATTTTCAAAATGTTTCATTGTCTTAATTCTGTCATTGGAGTAGAGCACTCCCAGAAGTGTGCAGGCTTTTGAAGCACAAAAATGATCAGCCACTCCTTGGAGCAGGCTACTAAAACACTCAGTACTGTTAGAAATGACAGCAGGGTATCACAGGAATGGGAACCCCTAAGGTGGTAAGAGGGGCCTAAACCACCAGTCTGCAGAATGGCACTTTGCATTTCCAAATGAAAGTGACAAGATCTGTGAGGGTCCAGACCTCCTGTGTGTGCTTTAGCATGGTCTTGGACACATTCTTGAGAAAGCTTCATCTCCTGCAAAGGCATTGCCTTGCGGCAGCATCAGCCCTTTAGTATGGCAGGGGCAGCGCTGTCTGCCTGAGCCTTCATCCTACAGCTTTGGGGTTGCTTAAGATGTGCTCAGCAAAGGCTGTCTAAGTACCTCCAAGATAAGGTTTAAAACAATAAAATTAGTTATCTCGTTAGTTACAATGAATTTATAATTTGACTTCATAAGATATGTCATTGACTGATGTTGCAAGGGGAGAACAGTAAGCTGTGATTTTGGTCCTGAAATGAATCCCTCTTAAATGCAATGGAGTTGAACAGTGGGTGCAAATTAGGGAATGAGACCATAGCAGAGCCGTGCAAGTCTCCTAGGGTCTCTTTTATAGGGATATTGCAATGGCACAACTAAAATGTGCTTTAGTTTGAGCTGTGCAGGTCTTGTAGGATCAAAGTCCGGTGGGGGAGTCTGTGGAACTGACTGTTTTCTCTGTATTTCATGGTGGTGTTTCTAAAGCAGCTGGTGAAATGCCCTCTGATCTTGTAAAGGTCTGTCGTAGAATTAAATGAACAGTGTCCAATCTAGGAAAATGTACCCTACGGGAGACAATCTATGATCCCTACTCTCCATATAGTACATGAATCTAACAAAAAAAACCCCACAATCCAGACAAGCAGTGCTGAGGGTTCAAGCCACCTTGATTAGTTTAGCTGCCTGAATAGCCAGTGCTTTTAAGGAGTAAAATAGGAATACAAAAAAAGGGACAGAACAAGCTAAAAGATGGAATATCTATGGCTCATCATCTCCACATCCTCCATGCTCAAGAAAAACTGTTCCATCTATAAGTGGAATATAAAGACTTGGTTCAGTCTAAATGAACCAAGCAGATCCCTGCCCCCATCCAATATATCTCAGTAGTTTTTTTCTCTTTGTTGTTCCTCATCTTCTACTTAAACCCTACAAGCAATGTATCTCCCTAAAAATACATATAGGCACTTGTTTGATTCTTCTCCTTTTCCACTTGTCAGTTAGTTAAAAGCATTTCATTATTTAAAGCATTCTTCAAAATGCTATCAGCCCTGATTTTTTTTTTTTTTTTTTTCTTTTTTCCTCCCCCAAGTCCCTTCAGGTGTCGGATGTCTGGTATGGATGTACTCTGTACTATATACAATGTTCTAGCTGTGGGCTCATTAATTCAAAATTGGAAAAGGCTCTTAATTTTTCACTCCATATAACTTATCTCTCTGCTGGGGTTGAAAGTATTTTGGAACATTTTTGTTAGTGCATTCCAAAGTGGTATCAAACACTTTAAATATAGACAGTACTTCCACAGAGCTAATTTCATAAGCTGAAACCAATTCTGAATCAAGCCTCTGCAAGGAAGAATTTAAGCAGGTAGACTGTATACTGTTTAAGAGCATCAAAAAAGCCCACTACAGAAAAAAAGAGGGTTGTTTTGCTTGGAAAATTAGTTTGGCTTAGAGAAGAAGTGACAGAAGTATAAAAATTATATAACAAATGGGAGAAAGGAGAAGTTGGTAATAATGAATATAAATTAGAAGGCAACCTATTGCAGAAAAGTGATAAGAAAGCAAATGGACCAAGGGACCAGTATAAGGTCTACAGCCTTGCAGAGAACAGCATTTTTGAAACACAGGAGGAAGAGAAGAGATTATACCAAAGTGAATAGACAGAAATGATGGAAACCAACTTTAAAAAAAAAAAAAAAAAAAAAAAA
>VYZV01040006.1:99040-125524 GCA_013401275.1 Pandion haliaetus
AAACAGAAAGAAAAAAAAGGCAAGAATGGCCAATATTATATTCTGTATTTGGGAAAAAGCAGGAAAGTATTAATATGCTAATCATGTAATAAATTCTTTCCACTCCAGCAGGGCTCAGGGGAGTGTTGAGTCACATCTGCTAAAGCTTTTATATCAGTTGAGAATACCCAGAAACCCCAGTTTGGACAGGGCTGATAAAGGAAATCTCTTAATGTGAACAATGGTTGCTGGTCATCTTTGAAATGCTGGTCAAGATCAGGATGTCTGATGTTATGGCAATATAGGCCTATCCATTTATCTCTATTCCTAAGAAAAGAGATGGGGTGACTGATGCAGAACCGTCTTGTTAGAGAATTAAATTAGAACAATACAGTTAATGTCAAGCTACATGGTCATTTGGGAGTTAGTTTTTGCTGATTAGCTGATGCTTAAGCAGTGATGATCAAAAGACTGGGCCAATAATAGTTGTCACTGTAACATACTTCCAGGTTCTGCAAGGTATTTGACCTGGTACTTGATGACTCTAGGAGGATACAAAACTGATGTGAAACACTGATTTAATTAGAAACTAGGTAACTGATAGCTCTTAAACTGAAAATCAGTATCATCAGTGAAAACATAAAAATAATTTCTCAGTATACTGAGTCCCATTCTTTGGAAAATAAAAAGGAGGACAAAACTGTGGGGTTTATATAGCTGGTCTCATAGTGCCTGGGGAGGCTGTGGTAGAGACCAGTGGGATTCCCGGTTGCCCCAGGGAGACACGTCTCCAACAGAAACAGCAAAGCGCTAGTGCCTGTGTGAGGAGCGAGTGAGCTTCCTCTGGAGTATTGTGCAGCAGACTCATTTACTAATGCTTGCAGAAGATTAATTCAAGCTACCTGGATGATTAAGGGTCATGGAGAGCTCATTTTCTTAGACTGAAAGAACTTGAGTGGTTTAGCTTAGCGAAATGAAGGGTAACTGAAGGTATTACAGCTGGCTGGAAGTACACAAGGGAGTAGACACAGGGAAGGCAGAGATTTATACTAAAAGACAGTTTTACCACAGGGATCAGTGCATATAATCAAAGAATATAACTTATGCTGAACATAAAGTGTAAGTATGAGATTCTGGAAATGTCTTCCAACAGAAGGCAAACACTGGAAGTTGTTTTAAGAGGGAGTTCAGAATATTTGCAATATTGTTGCTTGTGATAGCAATGGAAAAAAACTTGATGATTCATGATGTTCTTTTCCCATCCCAATCCCCTATGCAATGCAAACAAGGATTAATTCAGGGAAGTCGAGCTCTGTGTTTATAGATAAAGCAGGAGTGGATGATTAAGTTAATGCTTATCTTGGCAGGGGAGACACCATTGCACGGGACTACTCGGTCCACAATACTGTCTATTCAGCAGGTCTGCCGTAACTTTGGAAACTTCAGGTGGGGAAAGTGCTTTTCCTCCTCTCATACTAAATAAATCTCACCTGCCAAATAGCTGTCTACAGGTAGTTTCTCATGATGTAATAATAGGCTGCATTTTTCTGTCTGTTTTGTTAGCTGGCTGTCTGTTTTCTTGTATCTTTGCATCATTTTATTTGCTTGTGTCCTCTGATGTTTTAAACCTTTCCTCTTTAGACCTGTTAGTATATTTATTATCCCGTTTATTTCTCTTTTGGCTCATTAATAACAATGCTAAGTTACATTGTTCCTTTTCCCTGGTTTCTGCAGCACTGTTTTGTCTTGTCTCTGAGACTTTGGAAGTCACTGTTTAATGTTGGCATTTGCTAAAAGTCCTTGAGACATTATTTCACAGCATGTGCCATTCATCTATCATATCCAAGCACTGTATCAAAATTTTTAAATTCTAGGCATTTTACACTGCCTTTATTTTATTTACTCATAGCAGCTTAGTTACTTCTGAACTATTATGTTGCTTATTAGTACCCTTGCTGCCTTGAATTTTAATTTTCTACTGCTGTATGCATAAAAATTCCCGTTATTCTCCTTGATCCCTTTGGAAGCCACTGAAGGGCAGCCAGTCACGTCCCCTGCCCCTCACATTTCTGTGTACATTTCGAAAGGGCAAAAGGGAAGGCAGCCCTTCCCAGAGGGGCAGTGGCTCCTCTAGAGGACGCTTCAGAGCAGAAGTTTCTCGTGGCTGCTCTTGCCTCCCAGGCAGTGTGATTTCCATGGGGGATCACAATCTACAAACGAATCCTGTGGCTTAATTTTCATAGCTCATCACTTTGTAGGTGTTAACTAGGTAGTTGTGGGACCTACTCTGTACAGTATGCTTATAAGTGCCTTGTTCTGTTAATACCCCTTGGAAAGTTGTCACTGAAGACAGAGTTCTGGAACATAAGAATCATCAGCTGTAAAGGACAAAGAATATGATGTATGCACTTGGAATAAAAATTCTAAATTACACTGTAGATTTACGAATCTTCAGCCAGTGTTAATTTAGTTGCTACTGGAAGGGTTTTATCTGGGAGTGCTGAGTGGCTGCAGAACTGTGCAGACAGAATCCTGTTGTACCATCTAGTGGCCTGTTGTGATGGTGCACACTGTGAAAATTGCCCATTTTCAGGCTAAGAAGGTTATTATTTAATTAATCATTATTAATTTATGTTTGTCATCTGTGAAACCCAACGTAATTTCTTGGATGAAGGGTAGACATTAAGAACTCCATAGATGCTGATTTAAAGTGGAAAGCATGGAGAAAAGGTGGCAGAACATATTCTCTGCTGCAGCCAGACCACTTAAGCTTGGTGTGGGTTATTGGTACCATCCCTGAATATACATTAGTCTCACTAAAGCGTAGCATTTAGTACTACATGTGATCTGTACCTCATGGCAAAGCACACCTCTGTGGTGCTATTATTAATTTACTTTTTGATGAATCTAGAAATCAGAAAACCCCTTCCCTTTCCCCGCTCTTCATTTTCTGACAGCAATCTTTGAGAACTAACCTAGTAAATTCAGTTTTGACCATATCATGCCACTTTTAGGCAATATCTGTCCATTGCATTTCAACTTACCCACTGTGTTTTCTAGCGCTTTATGTGCTGCTTGGTTGGCACCGACAGTTCAATAAACATACTCCATCCATGGCTGCACTGTCCTCTGCAGAAGTTTATACTGTCACACATTTTAACTGATCAGGACGAAAAATAAATCCATGAATATGTTCTTTTTTTGTACCAAATGGATGCGCAAGAGCTTGTGCTGGCACAAAGCAAGAGGTAGTTTGGGGCAACATCCTAGGAGTGTTCTGAAAGCAAAGAGCAGGAGAGTTTGGCTCCCAACCAGCAAAAAATGCAGGGTGGGACAAAATCTCTTGGGAAGTCCCAAATGTACTGAATTGGACTCCTGAGCTGGACTCAGGATCAGCTCAGATCTATATACCTGTTGCAAAGGGCCTGTTGTAGCCTACTAACTCTCAGAATTAAGCTTTAAAATGTGTCCATTTATCTGATGGATAAAATGCAGCATCCACTCTACATGCTGAACTACTGCTGCTATGCTGGTGTGAAGCTAATGCCACTATAAAAATTGTTTGCATTTCTAACCAAATCTCATTAGAAGTTTATATATATAATTAATTATACAACTATGCTGAATACATTACTTTTTTTTTCTTCTTTATTTTTCTTGATGGTTCCAGATTTCCCAACTGTTGACAAAGGATGTGTTAATGACATCATTATGAAGTTCTGTTGTTTACTGTTTTCTTCAACAAGTAGCAATTTTATTGACTTTGGCAGAGAGATCGGTGTTTTGCATGATTTCAATAGATTTTGTGACACAGAGGCATAATATAAACCAAAATGTTCCAGAATAAACAGGACTATTACTACCAGATGGAAATAGTCCTGAAGCATTATTGGACTTGAAAAAACAAACACATCTTAGGAAAAACCTTTTAGGAGTCAGCTTAATCATCTTGAACACAATATCTAAGTATAAAATACTGTTTCTTGAGAAAACAATGGAAGGATATAAATAGTAATTATTTCAGATCTTGCCACTTTATTGTCTATGCACATATTTAGAATGTGCTAGTCTTTAAAAGACATGCCAACACACTTGAGTTAGTGAGCTAACTATACAAAGTAATTTGAATCTGAAATGAGGTATTTCTGATTATAACACAAACCAAGGCAGCTAAAACTCAGACAATATTCTGGCAGCAAACTTAAAAATACATTAATTTAGTGACAGTAGTTGTTCGCTGACCATATTTGTAGCGCTGGTCAAATGATTAATTGTGATTTTTCAGATTAATTCTAAATTTATCCTGGTAACAATAGCTTATGCAATCGGTGGATAATGAGCTCTGACACATGACAGGTTTATAACTCAAATCCGGGTCATGGACATCAGGCCACAAAATAAAAATTAATCTATTCAACAGTACAAATATTTCTCATTCTAAATGGTGAGAAAGGAAGTCTTGTGTACTTGGGTGGAATAACTGTACACAAATACAGATGGTCAAGCAGGTATTATTTGTTTACCAGATGAGACACAATAGATATTCTTAAACAATCTGTTAAGAAGTTGGAAGCAATGAAATGCACTGGGTAGATTGTATCTTTTAGATCACAAATTGCAAAAATACATATGGATTAAATAAAATGCAAACAGCAATGAGAAGTAAAGTGAAAACTGAAATAGAGGGCATAATAAAATTAAAGTGTTGCTATGTAGTTAATTCAGTTATTATCTGACTGGATTAAATTTTCTAGAAAACAAAACACAAACCAAACATGTCTCAAGCAGCCCATGTGACTAAAAAAGCCTTTCTTAATGTCATTAAATGCAAATGCTACTCAGTGAAAGAAAATAGTTCATAAGTTCTTAGTCCGAAAGTTCATAGACTTCCAAATGCAAGGGTGAGGTCTCTTTTTTTGATAGCAGCCAAGAGTTTGGCCAAGTCCAACTTCATGTAGAAAAAGTAAACTATACTCTTGGCACTGTAATTTGGTAGCTACATGTTTAATGTCTTTACTCCAAGACTGTTTCAGCACTTGACATTTAGCAGAAAAAAGCCGAGTAGGCACACGGTGATCCCTGGCCTTTTCTTGCTGCATCCAGAGTCAGGGAATAAATTTGGCCACTGCTGATACCTGCCAGTCACACTGCGCGCTTCAACGGGAGCATGATTTTTGGCAGAAAATGGAGCAAATGAGGATACCAGTTGAAAAAGATGTTGCAATGTTGCCATATTATCCTAGGAAAACAATATCGTAGAGAAACCAGAAGAAAAGGGTCTCCTATAGGCTACCTGACAGTCCAGACCTTCAAATACTTGGTCTGTAAAAAACCTGGCCCTCATAGAAAGATTTTTAAAAATCAGGTTTACAGTTTGCTTTAAGAATTTTTCCAGTTCAATTTTTAAAGAGTCTTCTTATCTTTCCAGAGCCTTATCAATGTTGTGAGTGGCAGTAGAAATGCAGTGGAAAATGTAGTATAAAATACAGAAGAAAACCTTAGTTTCCAAAGATGCTTCAGCTGTGGGAAATGAAATGTGCCTGGGGTCCTTCCCAGGCACAGATGCCAGCTGACATGGTGTTATCTGACTCTCCGCTTATAAAGCCTCAGCCTCCAAACCATGGTGGCTGTATGACCTGTTGGGAACCATCTCTGGACCATCATCACTCCTGAACTGTGCCTGGGAATTATTTGGGAGCATGTCCGTGTGTCCAATTCCTGCCCCAGCGTGCTTCACCTGTTTGCTGACTGACAGCGCTCCAGGGTCCTTGCCACTCTTGAATTTTCTCACATAGAAGCAGCATTTCTGTGGGAAGGCTGGAGCACCCATAGAGAGAGAAGAAGTTGCCTGGGATTTCCTTGTTGTTCCCTGTTGCGATAACTCTCATTGCTCTCCCACCTCTCCAGGTGCTTAACTGCTTGTGTCAGTCCTTGCAAGCCTGATTTCTCCCTTCAGCCATCACCTCCCTCCTTCATACCGCCTCCGTTTTTCACAGGATCTCTCTCATGTTAATCAATCCTGAGGGAATTTTTCCAGCCTCCTGTGATGGGAGATAGCAGGCAGCAGGAGGCTGGCAAGAAGCCAGGCAGGCAGGGGAATAATAATGCTGCCTTGTCTCCTCCAAACCCGTTTTATTGTAAGCATCCTGCTGTACAAGCCATTTTGTAAGCCATTCATCATATTCACAAATGAGCCCTTTACTCAGAGAAAATTTTGAAGAAGAGAAAGCTTAGAAGGAAAGTCTAGGTCATCTAATTATGTGGTCACTCTGGGGTCATTTACATCTACTGGTGCCACTGTCATCACAATGTGTCCCTCAGTAAATATCTGCATGACAGTAGAGCACAGCCAGTACGACGTGCCTCACCTGTGTACAGTGCTTTAAAGCCTCCAGCTCTGCCATGCCATAAGAGATGCCCGTTGTGCTGTCATCTCACGGTCATGGGCTGCTCTGCGTGTCTGTGTGCATGAACATATAATTTAAAACAACCAAACCCAGGAGTCAGTTCTAGGAATTAATACAGCTCATGTTTCATTGCTGGAATTGCTATGTTTTGACCAGCTTCCTGGGGATTTTTCCAGTAGTTGGTTTAATGAGTCTTGCTGGTAGTCTGTCAGCCCCAGGCAGCATTTCAGTACAGCATATTAGTGAAACATAAAGATGGAACAACCTCTGAGGGCCACGGACAGCAAACTGCATGGCTGTCCCAGCTTGGCTGGTTCTGCAAAGGCATAAATCCACTGTTATTTCCTTCCTTCATCCCTTCTGCACTGAGCACACAACAACTTCTGGGCTATACATAGTGCCTAAAAGTTCTACCTTCTCCATGCTTTCCTGTTAACACCCAAGAGAGAGGGTTTGGGGTTTTTTTGGAGCTCCTTCAAACAGGTATGTATAGGCTCAGCACATAACATATGCACACAATCTACATTAAGCTATAAATGTCAAGCACCTGATTAAAATGCATATTGTTAAAGGAAGGCAGAATTTAGGGCCTAAGTCTTTTGACAAAATGTTCTGTAAGATTGAGCTTAATTTGATTTTTTCCTTAAGTTGACATAAATCAAGAATAACTCCCTGGAAGTCATATGCTAAAAAATGGATGTTATTGAGCATCTCCCATGGAAATAGATAGCTTTAATTGAAGAACTTGGCTTCAGTGCAAAAGCCTGAAGGTAGAAATCAACACAAATGAGAGGTGTGTGTTCCTGTGGGGATAATCCACTTTTTTTCCCTGTATACATAAGATGAGGTTCTCACCTGGACGCATACTACCAAAACTGGATATAAGGAAGAAATTTTTACGGTGAGGGTGGTGAAACACTGGAACAGGTTGCCCAGTGTCCAAGGCCAGTTTGGAAAGAGCTTTGAGCAACCTGATCTAGTGAAAGATGTCCCTGCCCATGGCAGGGGGGTTGGACTAGATATCTTTCAAGGTCCCCTCCAACCAAAAGCATTCTATGATTCTATGAAAAATTATGATCTCTCTAAGTTACATGGATTCATCGTTTCCCACCAGCTTTTCTCTGGATGAGACATTATGACAGCCGTGGGATTCGCTGGGTTGTACAAAGGATCTCCTTTTTTGCTACAGCGCCACTGGCGAATAGACTCCCTCACCAAATCCCATGTGTCACAACTCATTTGGGGCTGGGAGAAACAATTCCATAGTTTTAGGTATCTTTCCCCTGGTTTTGGGCACTGCCAGAGAACAGACTATAGGGTCAGACAAGATCCAGGTCTGATCTAGTATGGGCATATGTGGGCAGTATAGATTTAAAATTCCCCACACCACACTGGTGACCTTCCTCTTCACATGTGCACAGTAGACTAATTCCTCAGTAGCTTTCTTTTTAGCCTCTTTCTGGCAAATGCCCATTGCCAAGTGAGAGGGTTTAATGGTTTGACACAAGATTCAAGGGGTGCTGGAGATGTCCCTCATGAACTGTGATTGAATGTCAGCAAGCCATTAGCCGAGATGATTGTTTATTCCATGCTGACCGCTTTATTTCCACTTAAACCGTTCCATTAAAAATAAATGTGCTCTTCAGACACCAAGCGGACAGTCCTCACGCAAGGCTCGCTTTGACGCGAGGCCCAGCAGCTCGCAGTGCAGATCTGCAGGCAGCACCTGGCTCAGCCCCAGCCCTCCTGGCTGGGAACGCAGTCGTGGGCTGTCACGTGCCCACGGCCAGCCTGGAGCACTGCCTTGCCAGGTCAGGCACGGCAATGTCCTTTCACACTCACAAGACCCTGGCATGCCTCTGTCCAAAGAGCTGTGCATACTTGGCAGCCAGCCCGCTTGTGATTTTCCAGTGGCACGTGTTCAGTGACTGCTGCCGTTAGCTTTGGCAGATGCAAGGAAAACATTTTGTAACCCTGGAAAATTCCAAGTACTCACACTCCATCTGACTGGTTAACAGCATCCTCCTCCAATGGCATCTCTGGACTGAGAAGCATCAAGGAGCATAAGCAATAGGCTAGAGCCTTAGAAAAGAAGGAAGAAGGGCAGGGAGAGAAGAATGAAAAAGCAAGGAGCATTTTTTTTCTCTCTTCAAAAGTTTCATTATATTATTTCTTATTCCAAGTATTCAAAAGTTAATAGTTGGTCCTCAAAACAATGCTGTTTTTAAGCTATGCGGTTAGCTTAAAAATCAGGCTCTGATATAGCTGAGATTCCTTTTCATTTTCTTCTGATCCTTTACCTTTAGGAGGTGACATTTGCCAGCTTTTCTCTGCAGTCTCCCTACTTTTCATTGTCGTGAAAGCTGAGATCCTCACATAATCATATGACTCCAGAAGCTGGAGATAGAAGTACATTGCGTCCCACAGGACAAGCCACCAGAGTGCTGGCAACACTGCAGAATTTCCCTGGAGAGCTCATCCTGCTGTGCTTAATGTCCCAAAGATAATGTACAAAGTCTCAGATGAGCTGAGGGAGCAATCTAAATGTCACATTCAGCCCCGTGCAATGAACCAGCACAAGTCTATAGATCATGTACCTCTCAAGTAGGACCTCTCCATTTAGGCAATACTGACATTCATGTTGACCTCAAGACTGGATTGAATTTCACTCAAGGTACGTTCAGACTGGATTGAATTTCACTCAAGGTACATTCAGAAGAGCCAACAGCTCCACTGATGACTGCAAAAGTGAATGGAAGCAAAATCTCAGAACTAGGAAAGTATTTGGGTTTTGGGTTTGGCTCTTTTTTTGTTTGTTTCTTTCTGTTAGATGGCTTATTCTCCCCGAACCTCTCTTGTGTTGACCAAAAATTGTATTTGATTCAGAAAGTATCTTTTAGGTGAAGGTAATGGTATGATACATACAGAGAAGAAAAAGGTATGAACTATTTTGGTTAATATGTTACATATATATATATATATAAAAATACATGTCTAGAAATGTTTTCAATTAAAATGCTGTAGTTTTCTCATTTTGAAACCATGTTTTATTCTGAAATTTGCCTTATTTAATAATGAGGATTAATTCAAACCTGAACAGACACAGAACATGTCATTTTGGATCCAACAAAATCTTTCAGCTGTGTGTGAATAAAATGTCATTTATTTCAACTTGCATGTTAAGAAAAGCAGTCCTCGGCATGGGACTCATCTCAGACTCTCTGACAATGCAGAAGATTGTCCAGGAGCCTCTGGGGAGCCAAGGCTGGAGGCAGCAGAGCCCCCAGAAACTGCCCCCTGTTGCTGCGAAGTCATTAATGACTTTGTTGCTGCAAGAGCTAGTTTGGGCAGCGGAGGTCACATTTCACCCAGCTGCTGCATCCTGCTCCAGCTGGTGCAAGGTCACATTGGTTTGAGCCAGAGCTTGTGCAAAAGCTTGTGAGGAAGCAGGGGGTGCCTGTGAATTTTGCGATCAGCTGGCAGTGCTTTTTCTGTATTTCTGTGTTAGGGTAAAGCACCCAAATGCTCTTGCCAATAGCCCTCTCATGGACATCAGCAGCACCGCACCCAAGCAGAGCCTACTTCTTTTAGGATGCAAGTTAGCTCTTTTGTCTTATTATACGAAATATTACTAACGAAAGGAAAAGCAATAAGAGGCTTGTCAATGTTTGGATTTTTTCTCCATTATTTTCACAGCCAGGTAGAGGGTTTCTTTATCTTCTGGTTTCTAGAGCAAGTTCAGACTGAAGGTTGTGCTGAGGATTGGATCTCTTGTCCCCATTTAGGTTGACAGCTCTGGGACAAAGGGACATATGCTGCAAGAAGAGCCCTCAGCTACTCCAGAAGTCCAGAAAACTGCCTCAGCAGCATGGTTCTGGGGAATGCATTTGGCACAAGTGCTAAGTGGGCATTTTGTGGCACATTTTGCCTCCCTGATATTTTCCCAGTGCCTTTCCCATGGCGGGGGATAGAGTAGAGTGCCCCAGCACAGGGTGGAGTGACATGCCTGGTTGTGGTTTAGCACAAAAATAAAATGCAGCACGATGGAACACGCTCAGACAGGAAATCCCTTATTTCCTTGTGCAGCTGCTATGACAGCAATGTTGGTGTTGGATCTTCCCTAGCAGATAGAAAAAAGTAAGTAAGTTCAACAAAAATAGGGCCTGATTCCTGTACAGACGAGTCCTTGCCTCACTCTGGAAGATGGTTTTTTACAGCCCCTGTGCACAGAGCATCAGCTGCCAGAGGTGGACAGTTGTACATTTATCTTCCTTTATCTACAAGATGCACAGCCCTGAGTAAGGAAAAAAATAGTGATTTAATTCTGTTTAGTTGAACCCAGTAAGAAACAAGGAGGGATTTTCCAATAGCACTTGAGGCAGTTTCATTTCCATTGCCCTTAAGACAGAGATTTATAGTCCTGTCACTTGAGGGCAGCTGCTTGCACTCTTAACTCCTGTGCTGCCTTTGTGGAAGAGGTTAATAGTCTTCAGTGACAAAAAATCGTCTCTGGTCATTTCATGTGGGAAAACTTAGGATTTCCTAGCACCAGCGTTGGCTCAGTTGTAATTTTCACTGCAGTCATTGTGATTCCTCTGAGGCAGATGCTATACTTCCTGCTTAGCCCACTGGCAAAAAGGATGAACCTCATCTTGGCAGATACGTGTTTGTTTGTTTCTTTTTTCCCTGGCAATTTGCTCTCCCTATGTTGCCGAGAAAAGAAAAGACAAAAAGAGCTATTGTTTCATCAACCCTTTCTCCAGCACTGCAGGACGTTTTTAACTTCTGAACAAAGTGGGAGCAGGGAGTATTTGTGAAGTTGTGTGGCAGCAATTGACTGCAGAGGAAAATCAATGCTTCCCATCAAACCAGCTCAATAGCCTCGTGTGCATCCCTAGCTGTTTTGTTTCCAGATGCTACGTCTTGCTCTAGTAACATTTCCAGTTGTCATTATCAACCTGAGCTCTATGTTTTACCTGCAAAAATGTTTCAATTTGGTTGACCTATTAACTGGCTCAGGTTAATTAATCTTCTTTAAAATGTGTGGAAAAGGAGACCTGCACCAAAGAATTGGGGATCCCTTGTGAAATGGCATATGAGAGACTGAGCAATGAGGTACAGACAGCAGTAATATGCATCTGCTGACTCGACGGGATCTGTGTCTGATTCATAGTGATTTATATGAGACCAGAGTCAGGCACAGCCACCCCGGGGATTTTCAGGCCCAAGAGGACAAAACCCTGGGGCTGAGATGGTGCCTCTGTAGCTGCCACATGCCTTGGACTCACACTCCCTGGGGTATGTTTGGCAACTGCTTTGCAGTTCCCTACCTTGCTCATGGAAGCAAAGGATGAAGCAGCAGCAGCATCCCTACCTCCTCCAGGGCTTCCTATTCTTGTTTAAAAAGTAGGACTTTCCTTAAAAATAATCCTATTTGTTCCTCTTTGTCTACATGGTATCTCCTTCTCCTTTCCTTGAATCCCTCCCAGCCATACCTTCCCTCCCACATTAAGCCCATACATGCCACAGTGGCCTCGCTGGCTTTATGGGCAGTGGCCAACCTGTGCTGGCTTTTTTTCCAGGAAGCTGCCACAACCCCTGAACTTGTCCTGGTGGCTCCCTGCCAGCACTGGGAGCTTCATGAAATCCCTCCCTGCGACTGTACCCACCACAAGTGTGCATCCCACTGCTCAGTCCAGCCATGGAAAACGTGCTTGCATCCCCTTGCAGACAGGGTAGGTCATAGCCAGCAAGTACCTGGGTTGGTGGACATGTGTCTCCAGGGGCAGAGGCACATCCACACATTTCTAGCTAACCACTGTCAAATTCACCTTAGTCTCAGCAGTATGAAGTTGCCCAGCAAGGCTGAGCCACACATTGACCTTCCCCTGCCTGAAATCACTCCTCTGGGTCTTTAAAGTCCACTTACTTTCATTAAAAAGAAACATGATCAGTGAGAGACCAGCAGTCGTGCTGCAGCAGTGGAGACAAATGACATGGTGATGTGCACGACTCAGGGACTGCCTTGTGCACTTGCTGTGCAGCCATTTGTGCTGCCACATGCTCTCCAGGGGACGCCATGGTGAGGACAGTGATAGCAGTGTCCCTGCCATCTGGGGACTTGTTACCCAGCCTGAGAACACAAAGGGAGGGAGATACCATCCCCTACCCTCCCACGCACAAGTGCCCCAGCACAGGAGTGAGGAGGAAGGTAAGAAACCTGTTTGGATCATAATGGGATGTGGGAAAAGTGCTCACAGAATGAGATGGCCCTTGACGTAACCAAGGCTGGAGCTAAAAACACTGCGATTGATTGATACCGGCTTCTCCCACAGTGCACAATCCCATCCCATAGTGCCAAGTCAGAGAAGCAACCTAGCTCCAACATACTCCTCAACCCAGCCGTGAAGGTATTCGGTTGTCTCCCTTATGTCAAAAGACATGTATGTGCTGTTGTGCTCATGGCATTACTCCAGCAGGTCCCAGCCTCCAAGAATCAATGCCAGCCTGAGAGTGAACCCACTGCTGACCATGAAGGCTTCGCTGCAGAAGTGCAGCACAGACTCAGGATTGCACTGGTGGGGACATCCTCATATTTTGTTGTCCTTTGAGGAGGACAAACCCAGTCTTTTGCTCCAGATGTCAATTCTGGCTCCTGGTAAGATGCATTTCTAGATCCTAACTAGAGGGTTCCTATGTGGGTTTCTGCCTAATTTCTTTCATGATTAGTAGAGGTTACAAAGTATTTCCCTGTAGAAGGCCTCATAGACCTACCGAGAGAAAATGCCCAGAGAAAGCAAGGAGGCAGGGAAGGGGCACAGCCCCTGCTCAGGTGGGTTTATGGTCAAGAGGCAAAGCTAGGTGTCAGAAACCTAAAGCAGATCAGCCTCAAAGCTGCTAGGTTGGGTCTGGAGTCAAGGCAGCCTTTTCATACTAGTTTGGTTGTCAAAATAAATATTCTGAATAAATAGTCAAAATAAAGATAGTCCTCAAAAGAAACCAGTTCTATCTAATAACAGAGGAGTTCAGAAAGCTGGACAGTGATAGTTATTTTATGGATCTCCCCCAGTTTGGTTGCTGAAATAAACTTCCTCAGCATGTTTTTATAGAAAGCAAAACTGAGTTAAATAAAATAGAATTTCATGCTATTGCTATTTAAACTGGGCCTATAGCATAGGATGGATGTAGGACTGCACTAGACATCCCAGGGGGTAAGTGATGCTCTGCAGAGCTGAGGTCAGGTTCATCTCCCAGGCTGGGTGCTGTGGTGGCCTCTGGGCAGGAGCTGGTCTGGGCTTCCCTCCTAGCACAGTGAAGCCTGAGCCTGAAGGGACCACGTCAGCCTAGTGCACAACTGTTATTATTTCTTTCACACCAGAGGTGGGCAGGACAACCCGTAAACACGTAGAACGCAAGTTGACATTGATTTGGCTTCAATGGCAGTATTTTGGGCTACAAAATCACTTTATTCGGGCTGTTCTGCTCCTCAGGGCTCCTGCCAGCACGCTGCAGGTGGCCGGGGGGTCCCCAGGCCCAAGCTTGGGTGCCCATGGTCCTGGTTTCACCCCTCCCACCACCCCACTGACTGCCTTGGGAGTTTTGTGGCTCCAGGAGGGTGAGGATGAGCCTCCAACAGCCCAGCCAAATCCTGCCCTTGTGACTTCCAAGGACAGGGCCAGCAGGAGCTGGGAGACAGAGTCTCCCCATCTCCCCATCGTCAACAAAATCCCAGGTGATGAGGAAAGCCACTGCATTGCCACAGGTCTCAGTGGGAGGACACGTCCCTCTTTGCCTGCCATGGGGGGACGTTGGATCCCCAGCCACCCCTCAAGCGCTGGGCACAGGTACAGGCAACCGCCTGATCCGGCTGGGCACTGTGGTTTTGGGTGACTCTCTGAGCTAAGCTCTGGGTGCCACGCCAGTGTGGCTGTACCAGGGGCTAAGGAGACCATCGACAAGTGTCTACCTATGGTATTGCCCAGTAGGAGGAGGACACTGGGCTTTGGTGTGATAAAATAATTACCAGGTAAAATGCCAACTACAAGAGAATTAGGAACCGCATGATCCAATGATTGATTAATTAAATACTTATTAAAGGCATCCCTGGTTGACGCTCTTTAGATTCAGACTGGATTTACTCCAAAAGCTCCAGGGACTTACATTTTTTATGGCAGTGAATTTTTTATGACCCTTGAATTATCTGTTTCAGATGTAGAAAAGCCTTCAGACTTCTCTCTCTCTCTCCATTATATTTATTAGACATGTTTAAGCATAATGCTTTTGATTCTTGGCTATTGTTAATCACATATAGCTCTGTGAACTTAAAAAGCCCACATGCCAGTTTATTCCTGGCTATTCAGGAAAATGTTAGGCTAAGCAGCAAGGAGGCAAAAAAAAAGCAATGCGTGATTTATTGAAGAGCAGACATTAATTCCACATGAAGGAGCCTCATGCCCAACTGCAGGAAGAGCAGTTTGGAGGTGATCAACTGAGAGTGAATGGTTTTGTCTTTCTGGGTTTCAAACAGGTACATCTTTTGCTCCAGCTGGGGACCTGAGCAAGGGCAGGTTTGCACTGATTATGCACTTCCTGGTATTAAAACGTTGTTTCAGCCCTAGGAGGTTAAAAATCAACAGCAGCAGCTCTCAGGAGCACTTTCAGCAGGATGCATTATCAAGCACTGAGGAGGAAAGGCAGGCCACTTAGTGTCTTCTCGAACAACAACAAACCAGCACATTAATTTGGTACTTAGGAATTTGAATGAGAAAGGCACAGCCACACACAACCCACTTGGTTGCAACCCCAGTGGATTATGAAACATACTGTACAAATATAAATCATTATTGTTGCTTTTTTTGGCCCTAAGCCACAATAAAAGATATCTACGATAAGGCATAGTTTCATACCTTTGGTGTGCCATGGGTTTTAAGGCCAAAGGCAGCATCATTTCACCCAGCTGGGAAGTGCATTAGTACCTTGCCAGTGCAGGCTCTGGAGAGTGTTATTCCAGGGTGAAGTCTTCCTTTTTTGTTTTGGCCTTAAATAACCCACATTTTCCAAAATTAGAATGAATGTAATTGGTTTTGTGTGCTTTGTTTGTGGCAGAAAACAGAGAAAAAAAAAAGGCGGGGGGGGGGGGGGGAAGAAGGACAGTTTACTCACCTATTTTAAATTATTTCCTTTGGTTTTCCCCCACCCACCAGTTATTCCCAATATATTTCCTGGACAAAAATACCTTTAACAGACAGCAGGACCTTGACTGGACTTTTATCTTGCTCTAAAAATGCCTCACAGTAGTTCCAGCCCAGAATACTTCATTTTTGGGATAAAAAAACAGCAGCAAAAGAGTAATAAGCCTTCTAAGGTTAGTAAGTGTTGATTAGTAAGACCAACATGTGCCTTTAGCTTCATGTTTGTTCTTTTTTTCATTAGACATCTTGCACTGCCTTTGGTGAAGAGGGAGAGAGCCAGAAATGCTTCACCTGTTGCTTTGAACCTGTGCTAATCTGAAAACTGAAAACAAACCCATCAAATAGGGGCAGATCAGTAAAACAAGTACAAATAAGGGCAACCCAACATTGCCCCAGCCCTCCCCACGCCACGTGCAGGCTCAGGCAAACCATGCGGTGGCTGTGTCTCACATCTGAGATGCTGGGAGAAAATAGCAATGAGGCAGAAGGGGCTTCCTGATTTCTAACCAACATTATTTTTGCATCACGGTACTGGATATATTTATTTTGTGTGCAGCTCTTCAGAGGAGGTAATGGCTGCATGCAAGCCTGTCCAAATGCAGTGTTCATGTGTTGCATGACCATGGTCACAGCCACAGGACAGGGAGTTATTTGAGCCTGTTTCAGAAGAGATACCTGTAAAGAAAGTGATGCCATTGCACAAGGTCAGCAGTTTATTCTAGAGCACAGGCATGAAGCCTCACCCCCCTGATCCCCAACTACCCTGCAGCTTTCCTGCCAGGGCTGCTTACCAGTCTCCTCCTGGGATGGGGTGAACTTTCCACTCTCCAGAAATCTGAATTTTAAAGCTGTTGTGAACTGATGATCACAATGTGTTTTGGATTAGGTCAGTTTAAACATTTTGGTTTTGAATAATGCAAAAATACTTCATTTTGATTTCAATTCTATTTTTTAATTATATATTTTTTCTATTTTAAAAATTCTGATTCTATTTTTTTAACTCCAACTGTAGATAAACTTCATATTTGAAGAGTTATGCTGACAAACTCAGCATTTCAACAGTTTCAAAACTTCTAACCAGCTATCAAATGGGCAGATTCACGAAACCAAGCCTTTCTTCAAACTGTTCTGGTTTTAGCAAACTGGCATTTTTTAAGGAAAAATGTGCTTCACAGGAGAAATTCCAGTTCTCTTTGCCCAAATTATTGTATAAAGGCTTTCATAACACTCAAAGGTCAGTTTGTTTTCTCAGAGAAAGCAAGTTCATATTTTCTTCCACTCTCCTCCTCTAACTCGAAAGGAAATAAAAATAGATAAACAGTCTCCTGGCAGTAAAAGTGCCATTTTGTACTTCTATAAGCCATTTAAACATTTGAAGCACCATAGAAAAAGTAATTAAGTAGCTTAAAACTTCTGCGGCTGAGCTGGTGAACCTGAAGCTGTGGAAACGCAGAAATCCCAAAACTGAGACACATCGCACTTGCTGGCTTGCAGAGGTTGTCGTTGGCCATCAGGCTGGGAAGAGCTCCAGCGGCCCACGGCTCCGCACGGGGTCAGTGGCTGTGCTTCGCTCAGTGGCTGTGCTTCACTCAGCGGACCCCTGCCAAGGCTCCCAACGTGCAAAAATCCCAAAGCTTACCTTGAACTTGGGGGTCTGCTCAGATGAAATTGAGTTCTCCTGCCCCCAGATTTACCCTCGGTTTTCCAGAGCCAGAATTTCATCCTGGCTGGAAACCCCACTTAAAGGTCAGCAGCGCTCGTCCACCCAGCATGTGGGCACAGTGGGACTGGGGCGCGAGCCAGGTCCCAGCGTCCTGCCGTGAGGCACCAGCCCTGCTGCAGGGGGATGCGGAGCCAAAGGGTTGGTGGCACTGCTGGCACCTGGCTGGCAACTGCTGCAGGGGCCTTTGGAGGGTTATTGATGTGGTGCAGGTTTGCTGGGGAAGGAGGATAAGCTCCTCATTACAAAGCCCTTTGCAGTGGGAGATTATTTATCCCGTCAAAGACAGGATGGGAAGTGGCTGATGCATGTCCATACATAGCCACCTGGGGAGAAAAAGTGAGATTACAGAGGACTTGGGCTGGTGAGATGTGATGCCAGAAGGATGCTGCCACCAAGAAATCACATCTACAGTGTGAAACACGTTTAGAGGGGGAGCTGCTAGCCACAGGAGCAAGGAGCTAAGGCTGTGCCTAACGCCCTGGGCGGGAGCATGCCGTACTGCGGACGGCAGCCCCGCATCCCAGTCCCTGCGCTGCCGGGGACATGCCACTTAGAGACAGCCCAAGTAACTTGTCTCTTCTGAGCCTTGCCCTGGTTGCAAGAGGGTGTCTCTGTTTAATGAAAATTAAAGTTTTGGCGTAGACAAAGGAAGCCGCAGTTTTAGCACAGCACAGGTGGCATTAGGGGAATCCTGCAGGTAGTTTTGCAGGCTTGACGTAAAGTTATAGCTGTGGCTTATCGTTCAGGCAATTAATTATGGCATCTTTACCATATTGTGAATGAACAGCAGCACTCAGGGTCAGGGTCTCTTTGTACTTTGAGATAAGAGGTGATGCAAAGCACATTGCATGTAATGCAGCAGGGCAAGCAGAAGAGGAGCAGGCAAGAGGGGGACGATCAAGCTGCCCGTTTTGGAGGGCAGGGCCTGCTCATGGTGCCCAGCTGCCAGACATAGGTGTTTGCAGGAAGCACTGTGTTAACGCTGGGAACGGTGTAGGAAATGCAGAATATATGATCTGCTGTGAGGCCCTTTGCACTGAAACCACCGAGTCACCAAAAGGCATGTGTGGGAATTACATTTCTTGCTTTAAGCAAGGCGCTGTTTGCTTGTGAATGGGACACATGAGATGACATCCAGGCTTACAGACAGACTCTGCCTGCTTACAGAAGTGATCAGGTCAGTTTAATGAAGACTGTCTGGACTTTTCCTGGATGCATGCTTATTCTCCTGCATCTTGGAGGAACAACTTGGAGGGCATTTCCAAAACTGTTGTTGATGCCCTGGATTGCTGATGCTCCAGGGAGGTAAACTGCTCAGAAAATGAGTATTATTTACTGGGTACCAAGGGTCTGCTCAGCCCCTCGCTGGAAGCTCAGGGTATGTGCTCCTTCCCACTCAGCATGTTCCCAGCAGAAAAGTCCCAAGTCACAAACAACTGAAAATAGCAAAATGATCTCATAGATCAGTTGCTAAAAATACAGAGAAGAGTCTAGTTACAAACACTGTGGCCGGGTGGTTTGTTATTCACCTGGCAGAGGAAGGCATCAGAGAATCCTTTATTCTTCCACTTTCAAAATAATTTTTCCTTTCTGGTGTTGCCTGCTGCCCTTTCCTGACCAGCACGGAGCTGACTCCCAGCCTGTTAGAGAGGAGCTTATTCAGAAGGAAACGCCAAGGAATGAGGCAGGAGTACAGAGCATCTCTCGTGGGCCACTGGCTCTGCGAACACCTGCCCATCACCCAGGGTTGCCCTGTCCCGAGCCTGCAACAACAGGAGAGAAAACCCTCACACCCTGTCCGGAGACGGCAGGCTTCTCACCAAGGGAAACAATCCCCATACAGACACAAGGCAGGTGCAGTGGTTTTGACCAGAAGCCTGATGCTGCCTGAAGACTTGATGTAGTTTTGACCCGAGGCTGCTAACTCGCCTTCAGGAATTACCTGGAGCTGGGAGAGGAGTTGTTCCAGGGTATGCTGGGCTGTGAGGACTGAGAGGTCCCTCCTGAGAGCAGCATCCAGGCAGCAACTTCTGATGCAGAGGACTCGCTGCAGGGCCCAGGATGGCCTGGCTGTGCTGCTTGGCACCTCCAGGGAAGCAGCATGCTCAAAGTGTGCTCAGCCAGCTCCAGTTAAGTTCCTTCCCTCCCACCTCCACTTGAACAGGTGTGATAGTGAAGGCAAAGTGTATTTTAGCAAGTTACAGCCAAGATTTTGGAAGCTGAAAGGTCACTAGTGAAAGCTATACAGTCCTTGCCTGTGCTTAGCAGGATGCCCGCAGTGTCTGTCCCTCTGGCTTTTCTTAGATGCAGACAGAGGCATCTGGCAACCTCGGAGCAGCTGTTTCCTTACAGACTCCCTTGGTCTGTATGACTTTGCTCTCCCCCAGCTTGCAGCTAGGCTGACCTGGAACTCGGTTTTAAACACAAGTGCACCTTACATGGACAGCTCAGCCTGGTGGGAAGCACCTTGCATGCTAAATGATGATTGCCAGTCCCTGCTCACACCTGACTGAGCGGGAGCAATGTGGAAGAGGAAAATGCACTTCATACAAAATCCTTTTTTTTCCCTGGGGTATGCTGGGCATTTGAGTGGTGTTTCCTCTTCACTCTCAGTTTGTTTGCTGGCCAGTTATTCCCAACCTTCTATTTGACATTATACTTCTCAGATCCAGACCTGGGTTGTATCTAACTCAGCAGTTTAAATTTCATCCTGCCATCACCCATACATTCATTCTGGAAACACTAACACCACAGTGGCCTCTCTGGCCCCAGATTTGGACACTGCTGCCCAGGGCCACTGGCCCCGTAGCCTGGGAGGACAGTGTGGCAGCTCTACCAGAGGGTAGAGGAGGAGGAAGGAGACCGTGGCATTGCTCCGTGTCAGTGGCTGTCCTGCACAGGTGGAAACCACACCAGGCAGAGCCTTCTGCTACCCCACGGGGGATCTCACAGCCTCCAGGGAACTACACATTGAGGCTGACGTGGGTGTGTGAGTACTCCTGCAGAAGATGAAAACTCCTGGCTCCCAGCAAGTAAGCAGGGCTGGAGGAACCCAGGGAGGCAACCAGGGCAGGCCCTGGGAGGTGTATTATGGTGCATTATCTCTGTTGCACTATAGATAATCCCCAAATATAGCACATATTTACATCTGAGAGGCTCTAAAAATGCATAGGTTCCTCTCCCGGAGAGGTCTCTTGAGCCACTGTGGGTTGCCAAGTCCTGGCTGAAGAAGTTCAGTCTTTGACCTCCTCCCTTCATGGAAGACCTGCTCTCTGTGCAGTTACCTGGTACCTGCAAGCTTGGGAAAGCCCAAGACTTTCTTCTCCAGACCCTTGCGGAGACCTGTTCTGTAGGAATGCCCAATGTTGGTCAGAAGCAGAACACCACCTTGCCTGCTGGGTGGTCCTCTTACCGACAATGGCTATCCCACTCCCGTGCCCAAAGCATCCCAACACCCGAGAGCCCTGTATCCCCTTCAAACAAAATTCCTAAGCTTGGATGATGGCATTGCTGGCTTTCCTTGAAAGGCAAGCAGACCCTGGACTCATTCTTCTATGGCCGTGTGTGCATTATCTTCAGGAAATCAGTGCTGACAGAAAATCACCTGGGCCCTCTTTTGTGTATTACTGGGTAACAGGGGCTGGGGGATGGCTGCCCTTCCCACCAGAGAGTGGGTGTCACCAGCTTGTCCTGGACCATCTCAAGAAGTTGTGCTCTCCCTTAAAAATGTTGTTACTTTACCATCTTTTCCTACCTCATCAGCATTGCTCACTGTTTTTTGGTGACTTTTGGCACATAAACATGGGTGAACACTACATTTATATTCATTTCAGAAGCTTTTAAATGTTGCTGGAGCAGCACGCTGGGGACATATCATCAACTAGATTTAGGTCCATTACAGCCATCTTCCACCTTCTTTATCACCAACATACGCAGGTTTTAATTTCATAGAAATATAGCTGCAAGCTGTATGATCACCTGCTGGTTCTGTCCAGGTGCCGAGTGCTTCTGAGTGCCCTGACGTGCCTCACCTGGGACCTCTCCTCCTTGCCCCCAGCTCACGGCCCAGGAGCCTCACTGCAGCTCAGCTAGAGCCCCAGACCTGTGGCTCATCGAGTTTGGACCAACAAAGAAGTTTGCTCAGGGACGGATGAGCTGCCAGGTCTGGGCTGTGCCAGGCAGAACAGTCCCCATGGTGATGGTCCCTGCTCCTCCTGTGGCTTTACCTAGCTAATACACAGGTCCCACTTCTCCTCCGGGGCTGTGTTTTCTCCAGCCAAATATTCCCAGCACATTCCTTACCTAAAGGTATTTCCTTTCATCATTAGGAATTGCAATAGAAACCAGGATTCGGCTGGCAGCATTTCATGCTCAAAGCTAAAGGGAGAAGGAGATCCCAAGCGGAGAAGAAGATCGTCCTTAACCTTTCAGTTCAGAGCACTTTACTGGCTAGCAGTAACAAAGGGAATTAAATAGGGCTGGCGTCTTTTCTTTCATGGGATTGCAGGTCTGTTGAATAAAGAAAACTATCATAATGCAATGTTAATTGCTCCAAGGCATTAGTACAGCACTGTGTTTGGTTTTAAAAACTTGTGCAATATGTAATTGCCAGCTAATTAACTACATGGATTAAAACCTGGTTCTTTCACTGATAAAGTATTGATCATTGGGAGTCACCAATAAGCATGACCACATTTAGCAGTGATGCCAAAGAGCTGAGGTCTTTTTGCCACAATTCAGTTTGTTTATTGGTGAACTAGACAATGACATAAAACTTCTGCTGATAAAGTCTGTGGAAGACATGTAAACTGAAGGGTAATAAAGAGGGACAAAGACAGGTTACTGTTACACAAAGCTCACTTGCCTGGTCACATTCCCATGGCATCCACTGGGAGGTAGCTAAATACCAACTTACACAACACCAGAGACAAGACATGCAGACTGCCTTGGCAAGCAGTAATTCAGAGACAGATTTAGGAGTAATCATAGATGATCGTTTCAGCATAAACTGCCAGTCAGGTGGTAGCTGAAAAGGCTGCTTACACAACCCTTTCACATGTAAGATGAAGCTATCCAGAAGAAATAGGGCAAGAATCCCTGTACGCAGAGTTTGTGAAAGATTATAGCCTATGAAAGATCACTATTAGAATGTCTTTAGTCTTTATGGACATTTCCTTCTATAGATAGAATATACACATCTGTCTATTCACAGATAGATTTGCATCTTTGTGTGAGTAAAATATATATATATATATGTACGTATACTTATATGCATGTAAACCCTGTATAGTCAGTATATGTAAAATACCAATTGCCAGTGCTCACTTCATGCCCAGCAAATATGCCAGGGGCACCTCAGTAGTTTCAATATACCCTCCTTTCAAGTATAGAGATGACCAGGTTTATATATCTATTTTTTCGGGACATGAGACATGTCCACAGAGCCTTGCATGGGGTTCTAAACCAAATGGCTCTTTACTCAGAAGTATTCCGGTGTCTGGTTCAGTCCAGAGTCCCTTGTTGAATACAAGAACTTTTTTGGAGTCCAAGGATGAGCATTGTGTAAACTAGGTTCTCTCTGCCTCTAGTCCACATCAAATTTATTGTGAAGTGGCTAGTGAGGCTGTCTCTTTTGTAATGTCCAGCTTTCCTGTTCATGCAAGTTCCTGAGAAGCATCACCAGGTAACAAGCCTCCCACAAGTTGCTCTGTCACTTGGTAACTGTCCCTCTTTAATTCAATCCTGAGGAATAGATTTGTCCTACTGGCTAGCTGTTTTTCTTATCTCAAGGTACTCCACTGAAATAGATGACTGTCAACACATGAATAAGACTGTAGAATCTTGTCAGCATTGTGCCATTCACCACTGAGAACTGTATTGCAACATGGCAAAGACAGCAGGAGAGCAAGAATCAGTTTCACAAATTCCCTGAATTGTCTGGAGTTAGATTTTCCAAATTTTCAGAAGACTTTTGATCTTGTGGACAAAGGCACAGAAAGACCAAGGGACTGGATGCTGAAGGTGGACAAACTTTGAAATTACAGCAGAAGGAATGAGTTTAAGCTGCTGAGGAAGAGTCTGCATACAAGAGAAAGTCACTTTGAAGTCCTTTGAAAGAGTCAACGGGTGTGTGGATAAGGGAGACCCTTTTAATATAACTTACTTTAATTTCAAAAAGGCATTCAAAAGGTTTCTAATCAAGTTTTGAAGGAGGCTAAGAAGGTTTGAGACATGAGGGGAGGTGCTTACATGGATACAACATTGATCAAAGGATAGAAAACAGACTAGGAAAAATACTCAGCTTTCACAGAGTGTGAAACTCCACTTACTGATCTGTGCTGGAACTCATGCTACTCAACATGTTATTAAACAATCTAGAGAAGGATGAGTAAGTAGGTGACAGTTTGCTGGAGGTGCTGAGTTACTCGGGGTAATAAAGTTGGGAGCTGATTGTGAAGAACTGCAAAAGGACCTTATGAAATAGAATGACTGCAAATTAAAATGGGAGATGAAATTCAGCATAAACAGATGTGTACAGGAAAAAATAGTCCTAACTTCATGCATGAAGTGGTGTGTTATGATTCATCTACTACCACTTAAATACAAAATCCTGGGGTTATAAAAAATAGCTTCATAAAAATGTCAGTACAAAGCTCAATAGCACTAAAACCAAACAACCAAGCAAACAGAAACCCAGGCAATTGAAATGTTAGGCAAGAACAGAGACTGTAACAGAGCTTTACCCCATTGTAGGAAAATTACACATGGCTGCTTGGTGAGAGTGGTACTTTCCAAATTCCATGTGTTTAAGAGAGTAGTGCATAAAGAAAGTGAGTTGGAAAAGCAACAGAGAGCCTTAGCCAACACGCATCTTGATACCCTTGCCTTTGCTGCAGTGTTATAACAACCATCTCAGTGACAGCATTTATGTCTTATCAATTGACTTGGGAAGGAATTATTATTTACAATTGTATCACAACCTGCCAAGTCACTCCCTCTTCTCATGCTGTTTTACAGCACACCACATATTCCCTAACCATATGGGTTCTTGTCTCAAAACACCTTTGGGCAGCACCCTGTTGTAACAGGGAAGAAACTAATGAAACTCTTTCCAGGTCTTGCCTAATTCAGTATGGGCTGTGAAAGATAGACCAGGGATTAAACATGTACAAGCTTTCTTACAACAAAACAGATATGGAAATAGTCTCCACAGCTATCAGCAGAGATGGAGTTGAATTAGGCTCACCCAGCCCATCAAAAATGCATTTTCCTTTGGGGTTCATGATGGCAGCAGGATGGATTATTTCATACAGTGTTGGACTTTCCCAGCAGATGCAAGACCCAGCATTGTGGTCTCTATATACTTGAGTACTTTGTAGTTCTATTCCGTGTGCCAGTGCAGCCTCTCTGTCTGATGGCATTAACTGTGTGTAAGCCATGTAGAATCCGGCTGAGACTGGTGAGTCAAGAAGCACCTGCCGAAACCAGGCTAAAGTGTTTGAGTATTCAGCTGTTTTACTAATTACTATAAAGATTATAAGTGTACATTTCAGCATATGGTTTTAAGGAAAACAGCTTTTAAGAGAACAAATTCTTAGTTTTGCCAGATTCTTACAGGCCTATAAACATTTTTATGGTCACAACCAGACACGAAAGGCAGCAAAGGGACAGCTTTCTCTTTTGGTTTTAGTGTGTGAATCTATTTGCTTTTGTCTGAAGGTGTAAAGATTGCAAAACCTTGTACAGAGGTGAAATCTTCCTTTTTATCTTCTGGAGATTTATAGTTGCAATAACAGCAAATAATGGTCTTCAAGCAACAGTGCTGGAGGTGAAGCTGCAAAAACCAGTGTGTGGGAAGAACAGTAGCTTTAATGAGGTTTGTCACTGGCATTTGCCTTAACAAGCAGCTACAAGACTTGAAAAATGGGTTAAGGTTAGACTGGGGCACATTAACAGACCACTGCTTTGTTATCACAGGGACACGGCAACACTCTGTTTTGGTTGAACAGCCTCAATGTTTTCACAGATTATAGGATAGACTTGAACCTGCTCGGCTGAGACAGAAATCACAGGGAGGCACCCTCACCAGAGGGAGATTAGCTGTCATGCTCTGACCTTTCTGTGACTTACAGACATATCTCTACCCAAAGCCATTTCACCCAGAGATTATCCTCTTAAATTGCTGGGGTATGTCATCCTTCTGACACATCCAACAATGAGCCGCAATTCCTTCTGCTTAAAATAGGGTAGCATCTTTTGGAATAGGGAAAACTTCCTTGAAAGGGAAGAGCATGCCAGCCTTGTTCTTTACAGTCAGAAAGCTGAGGAAACTGCATCCCTAACGCTCTGAGAAAATAGCTTTTTTCTTCTGCCTTTTGTGGGAAAGGGAAGGAAGCTTCAGACCAATGTTCGTCACTTTACCTTAGAAGATCAAAGGTTTAGAGTCCATACAGTTGGTTTGATGTGAGTGGGTATTACTTTTATTTTTTGGTGATATGAATCAGCCATTATAAGTTTCCTCATCTTTTGTATAAAAAAGGCTGATGTGAAAGCTTTAAATAGCTACACTAATAACCTAAACTAGCAACAAAGAAGTAAGAATGTCAAGCCCTCAGATCCTTCCATGCATTCTTTATCTACCTACTTGAATTTCTTAAGTACTGTATTTACAGAAAATTCTGAAGCCATTTTCAATAACTTATAATTAGCTGGCTACATACAATATGTTTACTTGACACAAGCATTGGAACAACTAAAAAGAATCAAGAGCTTCAGATCTCATAGACCAATATTAATCAATGAAGCATAAGAAAATGTAAGTAGTTACATATATTAATAAATCAGAGTATGCTCGTGTAAATCTATCTAGTGATCTAGAAACAGCTTGAATTGGTTTAGATGCAATCTAAATTGCTGGAAAAAAAGCAGTTATACAACCCAAATTTTCTGATTTTTTGGCTTAAAGGTAAACAAACAATAAACTTGCTCTTCTACTTCAGAAGAGTTGTGTAAGAGGAAAGTAAAAACATTGCTGGAGGCATGATGGCTCCCTATCCATCCTTAAGAGACCTCTCTGCTCCAGCCAGGAGTAGGAGAGAGGACAACTATTCTGATTCCAGTAAACCTCACCATTGAAAATTCTAGAAATTCTATTCAAAAAGCAGTTAGGAGTAGTCAGATAAAG
>VYZV01040008.1:1344-12035 GCA_013401275.1 Pandion haliaetus
TTTGTTAAAGTTATTCAACTCTTTTTTTTTTTTTTCCTTCTTCTCTGCTTCCACAGAGGACTTATATCTTCACTTTCCTATTGAGCTCACGAGTCTTCATTCACCCACATGAGCTCCTGGCTAAAGTGGGGCAGATCTGCATTAAACAGAAGCAGCAGCTAGAAACGGGGACTGAGGCAGAAAAGGTAAACAAACCATTACGTTCTTCATTTAGCTGTGCTGCTGTCCTTTATTTCCCACTCTCCTTGTTGTAAAGCTAAATAGATTGATAAAGAATAAATTGAAATTGTAATAGGCACGTGTTACTGGATGCACTTTTATTTGGGTCTTTTTCCTTGAAATACTGTTGCTTCTTTGCTAGCCACAAACATAGGTTATGTACTACCTTACCATTTGGATACAGTGGCTGGAAATATAACTTTGCTCGTGAGCTACAGGTTGGTGCTGTGCACTGGAGCTATATGCATCTGCCACGAAACCTGCCCCGTATGTCGCTTTGCACTTCCAGGCTTTCACTTTTCTTTCTTGAATCTGATTCCCTCTTCTCCAATCACCCTTATCATCCTATTTGAGTTGAGTGCTCTGCTGTAGGTTATTGGTGGGGTGTTTTAACTTGATGTAATAGTAAATCAGAAAGTTACCTCTCTCAAAAATTAAGGGATGCATTACTTAAAATGGTAGCCTGTGCTGACACATGTGACTGTGCAGTTTTACTATAACCGATTAAACCAAACTGGATCAGTTTATGATATGCAGTTAAACCCATCTAAGTCTCACCATTGTGGAAAGTGTGTATCGAAGGGCTTCTGACTGAAATTGAAGTACCAGAACAGTCCAAGATGGGACGCAAATAAGAGCTGCAGAAACAAGGATGAAATCAGCAAGTATTTAAAGACCTAAATTGTTCAAATCCTGGGCATGTTTTGGATCCATTCTTCTATGGTGAGAAGTCACATGCTCACATTCCTGATCTTCAGCATGTTGACAGTCCCATTTTGTTTTCTCCTTGGTGTATCATGACTGAGTGGGGAGCACAAAAGGTAACCCTGTGGTTTGGCAATACAGAGCTTTTGACAGCAATACTGACCTAAGGGCTTCTTTCTCCCCTACTATTCCTAGGGCACAGTCTCATATTGCGTCACAAAATTACTCCACAGGAAAAACTAACCACTTGATGCAAAATGACTTTCATCGAGGTCAGTCCCCTGATCTACTCGCCAAATAGCTATGTAACTTGTCATGTAGGTGCTGGGGAATTCAAGGGGTGGGGGAAAGAAGGTGCAAGAGCCACTGCACCCAGCTTTGTACACAGAGGTGATTTCCCATCGCCACTACCAAGCTAGTTTGTGACTGAGCAACCTCAAACCGATGCTCTGTAAATTGTAGTGGTTCCTCAGCAACATGTAACTAAACAACAGAGGCAGGAAATTGTAAGAGATGCTGGGACCATGTGCAATGTGGAATGAGTAAAGCTGATCTGTAGACATATGAAGAGGAAGACTGCTGTCAATAGCTAGTGTCAAAATACATATGTGTAGTACTTGGATTTAGAAATAATGGGATACAAGATGAAATTTTTGTGAATAACAATACAGTTAGGAGATTTTAAAATGAAAACAGTATCTGGGGACTAAATCACCTAGCTGTTTAAAGATAAGATATTATTTGTAAAGGAGTATTATTCTGGCTTTTCAGCAGATGTGTTAAAAAATCATGGCTTCCACATTGAAATGAAATAGCATTACATCCTAACAACAGGACGTAAAATGGAGCAGCTCATATTCCAAACACCCAGCTCTTACACCTTCTGCTGACAATTTGGAAATGGGCCTATGGGAAAACGAACAAACAGCAGGGTGACAATAAAACATGAGTGATTGGGAGGCTGCTTTAATTTACATGCTTTGCTGGTTGCTTTACCTACTATGCCCTTGATCCCTTCCTACCCCCTTAATAGAAACTGTAATTATTTGCTGCCCACTAAACACAAAATTCTTAAAAACACTACATAAACTTCTGACATGCTTCTCAAATGACTACTTTACTGTCCTCTACAGCAAGCACCTGTATGTTTTACAGAATAGTCTAGCCACTAGCATTTGCAAACATTTGTTTTTCTATCTTGCAACAAATAAAAGCTCATTTCACATGCAGCATAGAAATTTTCAAGACACTCTACATATTCACAGTCATAACTCATTAAGGTATCATCACCTAGCAGCACCCTCTAAATTAAGTGGCTCCATAGCAGGAAAGAGCTGGCAAAAGTGGTTTAAGCAGGTCTGATCATTTCTGATAGAGTTTGCTTATGCAAATCTCTCTTAAGCTGGCTGACTTGTTGTCTGGATAGCGTGAGTTGAAAAAGTGGCAAGGAGCCAGGTTTTGAGGTTACACACCACAATTCTTATCATTCCTTTGTTCTTGACATTACTGGCTAGCCAAAGAGTCCTATAGAAAACAATCCAGAGCAAAGTGGATTAAAAAAAAAAAAACGCTCTAGGATGTTGTCCTGGTTTCGGCTGGGATAGAGTTAATTGTCTTCCTGGTAGCTGGTATAGTGTTATGTTTTTGAGTTAGATATGAGAAGAATGTTGATAACACACTGATGTTTTCAGTTGTTGCTAAGCGGTGTTTAGACTAAGTCAAGGATTCTCCAGCTGCTGATGCCCAGCCAGCAAGAAGGCTGGAGGGGCACAAGGAGTTGGGAGGGGACACAGCTGAGCCAGGGCAGCTGACCCAAAGTGGCCAAAGGGATATTCCATACCCTGTTATGTCATGCCCAGTATATAAACTGGGGGGAGTTGGCCTGGGGGCGCAGATGGCTGCTCAGGACCTAACGGGGCATCGGTTGGCTAGTGGTGAGCAATTGCATTGCGCATCGCTTGTTTTGTATATTCCAATCCTTTTATTAGTATTATTATTGTAATTTTATTATTATTATTGTCAATTATTTTCTTCCTTTCTATCCTATTAAATGGTTCTTATCTCAATGCATGAGTTTTACTCCTCCCCCCCAATTCTCTCCCCCATCCCACTGGGGTGGGGGGGGGAGCGAGCAAGCGAGTGGGTGCATGGTGCTTAGTTGCTGGCTGGGGTTAAGCCACGGCAGATGTCTTGAAGCCCGTTTAGAGTCCTTTTGGCCACTCATAAAAAGGAAGGGTTTCACAGTTTAAGACGTCAATTATGATATACAAGTCAGTAGTTAAGCTTGACCAGAAAGGATAAAATTTAGCTCTCCATAAGTGCATTAGAGATTAGAAAGACCCAAACAAGATTGTCACAGGAAAAAGCACTTGCATAGTATTATTCAGTGGAAAAACCTGTTGTTAAAACTGGTGCATTATTTTTGCAGCTTGGGGGTATTTTTTAAACCAAAAGTTAAAGAAGAAAGAAATAAAAAGAGAAAGTAGAAGTTAATCTCTATTAAGCTTGTCTTGCCCATCTTGGAATACGTAAGTCCCTTCAGAAATGATGATTTCCCTCAGTTTTTATCACCAATAAGTTCTCCTTTTTAAAACAAAACAAATCAAAACAATACTCGTAACCGGGTCATTCTCATTAAACCTCCCTTTCCTACAAGCACAGTACTGCTATTGCCTTCCATTCTACTTGTTAGCTGTTTCTCAGTCCTGTCTGTCTTGTCTCATGCAGAACAGGGCTGGTCCACAGTACTTTAATTAACAGAAGTATTTTTCTTCTCAAAGAAATATTTATGGGAGAAGTATTCCCTTAGACTCCAGAGAACTCTGTGAGGCCTCCCAAGGGAAGGCTTACATCTGGAGTAGGACCACAGAAAAAGTAGGTTGGTAGGTTCATTGCAACCATGACAAAACGGAAAACGCATGCTGCTACACACGTATCTGTGTGATTTCTATCTAGGTTATCACACAATATATGCATCAAGCCTGTCACGCTGCTTTGGGGTTCATCAGAGTGCACATGAAAACAGAATCTCATGTTTTGCTACATTAATGTTTTTTAGTGTTGCTCCCAGAAAGCATACCTTATTTTCATGAGCATTAAAAGCATCTGATAAAACATTAAGCCTTTTTACACCTGAAGAGTAATTACTTGAAGAGTAATATGGTTTGCAGTTTGTCTTGCAACAGATGCCTAGTTTTTGATCATGAAGGAAGCAAACCCCAGCAACTCATAAGCAGATACACGAAATGGGACGTCAGTGTTCATATGGAGATACTTGCCATGGCCTAAGGAAGGATTTTGGAACCTTCCTGCCCCCATCCCTCCTTTTTCCAGTTTCAAAAGTTAAAGAGAAAGGATAGTCAGGATAATTAAGACCAAAAAAAAAGTTCTGTAGCAGCTTTTGGTAAACAGAAGTGGAATAGGCACATACCTGTTAACTTTAATTGAATGGAAGTACACTGCCCAGCTAATAAATTCTCCATCACCACATACAGATTTTTTTTTTTTAAATGTCAGGTTCCATGCATTTCCTAGCAAAGTATCAATTGTCTTTTCCCCAAGGCATATGACAATGGGAGTTTGGAGGACAGAAAACTATAATCTGGAACTCTGTCCCACACTGTGTAGAAGTACCTTGAAGCTGGGCTCCACAGCAATGGCATTGGCAGATACTGCTTTGCAGGAATGCTTGCTGCTGGCAAAGAGAATGGTGATGTTTTCCCTTTGCCCTCACTATCCCACTACTCTGTACTTCTCTCACTAGCAGGATCAATTAAATGCTATCAATAAAAAAGCTAGGAAAAGTACGCTAGCAGAGTGCAGTTTGCAGCTCTGAAAGAAAAGCTAGAAAATTCCCTTAAGACTTCCAAGGAGCACTGGCTCATTTACAGATTGAGGATTCAAGGGTGCATGGTTTAACTTCAAAGTTCTTATTAATGTTACTGCTGACCATATACCATTGAGATGTAAAAAAAGGCAAAAGATGGCTTAGTGTGGTTGACTTACGGTTTTGATTAAACAAACTGGGACATGCTATGATCAGATGATGTTTTGGCAGGAGTTCCTACCAATTCTTGGAAGACATTCTCTATTAGTCTTAAAAGAAAATACACCCATTTCCTGCAGTGACACTCACATGCTAAGTCACCTTCTGTAACCCTTAAGAGGCTGATGGAGAGTGCAACGAGAAAAGCGCACTGTGTGGGGAGAAGGAACTGCTGTGTAGCAGGACTTCTGTAGCTTACACAAGTGGGGAGGTAAACACAAATGAAAAACTTCCTCAGTGCATCACAAGTTGAGTGGAAGGATAAACATAACCTGAATTAAGTTTTGATTCTTCTTGTTCCTTAAAAGTATTCTTCGCACTCACACTCCCAATTTTACAAGTGCTCCCTTGGATTTACTGATGCTGCTCTGTATTGCTACGACAGTGGAGTAATTGGCACCCAATTCAGGTCTAACTGATGAAGAGCCTTAGAGGATTCACAGGTAACAGGAGAACCTGGAAAATAGCTCTCCCTCCCCTTTCTGTGGTTGATAGCTTTTTTGAGTAAGATCCAATACTTTTTATTTACAAAGTCCATTTTGGTTTAGGTGTCATGGAGAGAACACACACATCTTTCCTGTCATTCATTTATTTCAATATACAGCTTAATCTGGAGGGTCTGATAAATTCTAAAGAACAAAAGTGTCTTTGTGAACGTTTCTCATCAAAGATGCTTGGTAGAGTGCTGCAGTTTGTATGCCTTTGAATTAAAATGCTATGACTGCTGCCTCAGATGGTATAAATCAGCTTAAGTCCCACTGACTTCAATCAAATAAGTTACTTAAACTATTCTGTCATCTTCCTGACTTTACACAACTAACCTTTAAAATATCTTTAGTGTTTGGTAAGAGATGTTACCGAGCTATCGTGAGAGGAGGCTAAATCATACTATTTAGGAATCTGGCTCACAGTTAAATATATTCTTTGTTATCCTCTTCAGCTTCTACTAATGCAAAGTATTTTCATGGGTGTCTCTAGTTTTATGTCAGCCATCATCAGCTAATTTACTACACAGTCAGAAAGGTCTATGGTCAGTAATCAACTCATTGTTTCTTTCTAGGCAAAGCTAAAATCCTTCGCTGCCAAAATCATTCAGCTCCTGAAGGAATGGACTGAAACCTTCCCCTATGATTTCCAAGATGAAAAATCCATGAAAGAGTTGAAGGAGATTGCTCACAGGATCACACAATGTGATGAGGTAGGTGTTGGCAGGAGAAAAAGCATTAAATGGTAAAGCAGTATTTGTCAACCTTTACATACATATATATATATAAAAAAGCTTATCATTTTATATACAAACCTAATCACCAAGTGTAAGAGGAAGAGACAAAATAGTCACAAACGATATGAAAAAGGGATGTGGTGCAGAAGGAGAAAGGAAAGAACAGTGACTATAATGGCACAATGTAGTTAACTTCCATAATGAATTATGTACCATCCTTTGCATTGTTACTACCCTATACATGTAAGTCCCGCGAGACATCAACTAGTTGTATCAAATGTACTCTTGCTCAAGGTGAATGTGCTTATTATTTAATAGTTCATTCCTAGCTCCTAACAATAATCAGCAACTGTTTTGTTGCTGTGTTTCAGGTGACATGCACAGTATTTCCACAAAGGAGGTTATATTTGAGCTCTGTTAGTGAGTCAGTCACCAGTCTTAACAGCTTGGGAGTTTCTAGCCTATGAAGAAGTCTTTTGTGAGATCTCGTTTTCTAAAGCAAACCCAAATAAAACAAGGGCTGTTAGTTTTCTGTTTGTTTTTTGTTTTGTTGGTTATTGTTTGGGTTTTTTTCCTCTCAACACTCAAAGCCTACACTTCTTTCCTCATGGAGAAAGTCACTATAATTACCAATAGACAGAAGGAAGGATATAATCAAGAACTGCAAGGGAATTAATTATAAAGTGTTTGTATGAACGTGAAGGCTTACTTCTATAGCAGTTGAAGCTTCTCCTTGTTTTTAAACCCACAACTTCAAGATATTTTTGAGAACAATTAGCAGGAAATGGGAAGACAATTGTATTATGTGGGTTTGTTGATTCAAGTACAGAGAAAATGAAGAACAACAGGTTTGACAGCACTGCATGAATCAGCCATAGGACACAATACAATTAGGTGCTACCAAGTTGCCAAAAGGAAGTATGTCAGTTTTGTTGCATCAGCAAAGCTGTTTACCTGGATGCCACTATGAAAATATCAGTGCCTTAGTAGGAGGGGAAGAGGAAATAAGATTATAATATGCCTTCTATTCCCTTTGTAGACAAGGGCAAAGAGGTGTATGTTGGCAGAGAAACTACTGTGAAAGGGAACTTGGCAGAGGTTTTATTTAGTGTCTGTATCGTAGTGTTCAATTTGTCTATTACTTTGAGCTAGAAAGAAGTTGTGGCCTTTCTTTCTCTCCCCTTCCCTTCCATTCTGTTATGTATGAATAAATTGTCATTTGAGAAAAACACGTCTTTGTGGAGTGGCTCAGTGCTCTGGTGTCTGAGGCATCTGATGACATCCATTAATTACAGCATCACCATATTTATCCCCTTAACAAGGCTACAAGTCAAGTTTGATCAGTGAAGAGCTATGCCACATCTGACCCCTAGGAAACATGATTTGACACTGACAAAAAGCAGCTCTTGTTCTCAGCATTTGTTACACAAGAAACTACTGATACTGTGCTTCAGCAAGGGATTATGGTAATGGTTTGGGGTTTTATTTTGTATTTTAAAGCTTTTCCAAATCCCCATAGGACACTATTCTCCATACATAGGTAGAAAGTCAACTGAAAACTCACACAAAGCAGTCAGGTGCTTGTCCTAGTGCTATCAGACAGTGTACCAAATAGCTACAGCCATGGTTGTGCCCCAAATGAAGTACAAATGTCTCATTTGAACTCAAAACAGGGACAAATTATTGTATACTCATTGACTTATTTTCCAAAGTTGTAAGAAAATTCAGGGTAAGACTAGCAACGAAAAGAAACTGCTAAAACTCTTAAGGGCAGTTGTCTAGTATTAAGACTCTAATAAATTCACAATAGCTTAAGTAAGCCATAGGTTTTCATGTCACTGCAGTTTCTTTGTTCACTTTCACATAATATCTGCAATACTCTCACCTGCCTTCAAGTTTGATTCTCTACGATCCATATCCAGAAAGTCTGCTTCCTCCCAGCCGCATGGGTAAGTCAGGCATAGCAGCTGAAGTCAAATGATTTCTAATAAAGCTCAGCATACCAGAGAGCAGAATTAGCACTTTATTTTAGTCCCCCCACGATGTTGCCTTGGCATTTCTGAACACTTGTAGCACAATATCAGAAATGGCTCCAGCCAGCTGCTGTTGAGCCGTAATCCAGTTGCCTCAAGATGAGCTACACTGCCTTCAGCTTTTCATTTGATTTCACTTGGGAGTCACATTATTGCCTTGTAAAGCAACATTCTGACACTATTATTGCTTAATTATAGCGTGCAATATACAAGTATTCGGTAGTCATTGTCTCTCACATCTGCTACGTAATTTCAGTCATCACTGCACATTAGTGGCTTCTTTGAATGATCACAGCAGATTCATTGCAGTTCTTTGTAGTGTATCCAGTTGACTGGCAGAAACCAATACAGCATGTTGTAAACTAATGGTTAACCTTGTGGCTAGCTTCAAGAGAAATAATTTGCATGAAAGCAAGAGAACAATTGTGTAGGAAAGAGAAGGACTCTCTTTGGTAGAATTAATTGTTCCAGTAGCAGGAAGAACAGGGTCAGAGGACCTGGGTCATTTAAAGCAGTAACAGGAGGGATAGAGGAGTAGGAAAGGGATCAAGTTAGCTCTTCAGGGTTGATCTCAGAGAAACGCCTATAGGACACAAACAATCAATGGCATAAAGAATTCAGCTTGCCTTAGTTGTCAAAACACTGAGCAGATGGATTATATTTCTGTGGCTTTACCACTACATATCCTTATAGAGCCTACATTTAAAATCCGTACCTGATGAACAGAAAGGCATTTTAGTTATCTGAGAACACAATGTATATTGTGCTCTTACCTAAATCTTTGGATGCTATAGTTGTTCAAAGCCAAGCCATGGTATTCTAGGGGTATATTCCTGGACATGATGTGAATTCCCTGGATTCTGCCTGGGCTAGATAGACCTGGATCATCGGTGGGTGTGATCAGAACGAGAAGGAGCTTTTTGGCACTTGGTACACAGAGGATCCAAAAAGCCTTGTGCAAGCAACTCAACCACCTTTCACTATACTCACTTTTAAGCTGTTTGCACGCACACCTTTGAAATGGGGCACCAGCCAAAAATGGCCACAAGGAGCAGACTGGCCAAGCAAGTGAAACAGAGTTGGGAAGACAGGCAGGCATAACAATGTCATTATGAAATTGTGTGGGCAGTTAGGACAAGTTCATTTGTCACAGGATGATCAGCTCAGATAAGATGAAAGAAAAATGGATAATAGGCATTTATTTTTCCCAGTCAGAAATTCTTTGGTGGTCTGTGTCTGCAAGAGCTAAAGGTTTTTAGCAGTCACTGTTTCTGCCTTTTGCTTAGGAAAATGGAACAGTGAAAAAGATCATTAGCCAGATGACACAGAATCTCCTGATGGCCCTCTCCACACGGAGCCAGTACCAGGAAATCAGAGAGAAATTCCGGCAACCTGTTACTGACAAAGGCACCATCCTCAAAGCCAAGCCACAGTCAACTCAGAAGGACATCCTGAGTGTGTGCTGTGACCCTCTGATCTTGGCACAGCAGCTGACCTATATCGAACTGGTGAGACACTTAATTTGTGTGAATTATTTTGTTTTCCATCTACTAAATATTAATATACTCATCAATACGAATTTTGCTATGGCTTCACTGAAAGCCTCCAATGTTTTAATCAAAAAAATACCAAGTAATGAACAAGACCAATTAAGTATACTGATAAAAATACCTCACACATCTACACTGTAGGAAAATGAACATTACCAAAATGTTCTCCTAACTGTGGCTTTATTGATGCATTTTTCACTGAACTCCCTGTTTGTCCGTACAGTGACGATCTCTCATCTCTCCAAACACAGGAAAGGGTGAGCAACATTTACCCAGAGGATCTGATGCAGATTGTCAGCCACATGGACTCCCTGGATAATCACAAGGTACAAGAAGGGGTATGGAGGGAAAAATAAACAAAGAATAACCAGGATAAAGGACCTCCATAATTCAAGTATACTCTGTGCAAGAAAGGCTGACGTTTTCTAACCTTCTTTAAGCTCCTGCCTCAAAAAATATCCAACAAGATTTTATCAAGACATGAAAAGGAAATTTATCCTTTGGTATGTCTACTTTATCGTGATACAGGACAGGATGAACATGTGGACTGTTCTCTTACAGTGCCGAGGCGATGTGACCAAAACCTATAATTTGGAGGCCTATGACAATTGGTTCAATTGTCTCAGCATGCTGGTGGCTACAGAGATTTGTCGGGTAGGTATCTGGAGAAGACAAGATAGCAAAGCGATCCTGGCCTTAAGGACAAAAGGCAGGCAGTGGCCTAATAGAGATTTAAACATTAGCAGTGCAATTAAAGATAATGACATTACTCAAGCATTAAATTATTTGCATGCTTATATGATTAAGAGTTCACGGCTATGTTTGGCTTTGCATATATTCTCTGGTTTTGTGTAGCTTCCATAGTAGCATTAGTCATGAAGCAAAATGGAACTTGTGTGGAGCTCAAGTTAGGACCT
>VYZV01040015.1:1059-22473 GCA_013401275.1 Pandion haliaetus
TGTAAATGTAAATACATATACACAAACAGCAAAACTGGACTGGGGACACAAGTGACGTTAAGACGTGTTTCGCTTACAGGTTTAATAACCCTCTAGCAGTACTTTTCCTGGAGCTTACCATTACAAACTGCAACGCTGTACTGAGAAAACACGAAGATGTATTTTTAACAAGTATTTATTTTCTGATTAAGAAAGTTATGCAATAGAAGAGTATGAAAGAAATAAGACCTGCAGCAGATAAAAATATGTATTTACATATATATATTTTATATGCACATATTGAAATAAATTTTTAACTGAAAAGTCCAAAAGCCTTTATTTGTAAACCATCTTTTGCTTCACAGATGCCAGAAATTATTACGCTTTTCAGAGGTGGGAACAAGGGACACAGACTGAATGCAGTCATACTGTACATCTCGCATGGTCACTTATAGATTTCAGTTTGGCTTCACTGCAACAACCACAATTGGGTTTTCTTTCTTTTTCTGTTGGATTTTGGTGGGGGTTTTTTTCTTATTAGGAAGAAAGAAGAGAAAGGATTCAACACTGTCAAAAAACAAAAAATCCTTTATAAGTATTGTTTTTCCCCTCTAAGTCTCTGACCAGACAAAAGTAATATTTATCCATTTTTAAACATTCCCCATTAAAAACAAACACAAACATGAATAGCACGCAGCTGGAATAGAGGACGTGTCAACAGTCACAAATCATTATCATGTAAACTATCTAGCCTCACATTTACAACTTTGAAGTATTAGAGAATCCCTGGAACCAAGAAGCTATACAGCTGAACTCTTGCTTTGAAATTTTCCATTGCACTAGTTACAAAGGGGTACATTGACGTGAACTGAACAGCTTATATAGTACCACTACTGAGCACATTATCCGTGGCGTGCCCAAGGCACCTTCCACTAGATGGAATAGCTTTGGAGCTACCCACAGAATGGAAGATGCTGCATTGACCATTCCACAGGTGATTAAGTTGTGATACGGGGGCAGGGAACAACTGCTGAAATACTCCTTCCTCCCAAGTGGAAATTGGACCTTTTACATTTTCCATTTACTGCATGTGCTTATGAGTCAAAGAAAATTTAGCCTAAGTGAATCTGTCTTCTCAGATAAATGTTCCAGAGTTGGCAAAATCACCCCCACTGAAGCAGTTACTTCTGTCACATTTCTCAAAGCTTATCTTCCTCAGACCTTGCCAAGCAAGATTAGATTTGTCAGACAAATGTAATTTGTAACTGTTCCAAGAATGCATGTGTTTAATTCTCAACGAAGATCAGTTTTAAAATTCCTCACTTCAAAGGCAAAACCTTTGGCATTTTCTAATTCTTTCCTATTCTACTTCATATTTATCAGTTGAGCATCTGGCTTCTCATTTTGGAGGGAAATGCAGGAGGTACAGATTCTGTAGCAGAGGGGATTCATGCTTAGTCTCCTTATGTGGTGTTATTCAAATTTGTTTTCCTAGTGCATAGCCCTCCCAGCCTCACACTTTTGCTTACAAACTAGGGTGTGTTTTTCTTGCTTCCTTGATACACAGTCCTAGCAAGGAAGGGTTAATGGCCAGATGTAGCAAAGCAGTCCTCAAAAACAAAAGCAGGAAAAACACCATTACTGAACAATTAATAGAAATAACACTGTATACTGTAAACCATTATCTCAACCTGACTCATCCAGTGCTAAATACCTCCAATTTTGCAGAACAGCTTTTAAGATTTGACTGCACATCCATTTTTATATGTGACAACTCAGCATAGGCTGAGCACTTCAGCCTAAATCTATGTATAAATCCCAAAGTCATAGAACTAATTAAAAATTCCAACATGGAAAACTGTGATAACAGCTTTAACAATCTTAAGAGAAATTAAAAGAAAGGGAGAAGGCACTCTTCAATTAATCCTCCTCCCAAAACCCTCATTTCCTACTGCCTTCCCTCCATAGACTGCTAACAATTTTAAAAAGAATATCTAGCTAAATTATCATGGCAGCCATGTGTACAACTCTTGTCAGAAAAAAACCAAGAGAAAAAACACACATTAAGGACCAAAGTGTTGGCTCTGAGAAGAGCAGAGGAAACCACTGCAATTAATACCCCAATTCCAACAAAAGGCAACAGCTTCAAACAGAAGAGCCAGATAAAATACGGAAAACCAACTTCTGCCTAAATATAAGAGTCTGCCACAACTTTATGCAACCCATAAATCTTGTGGCTACTGTAAAGCTGCATAGTCAATTAAATGTAGAACAATCTCAATTAATATCTTTGGGGTGAAGGAGAGAGAACTGATATTCATTCATATTTTCCTACCAGCTTCCTTAGACATGTTTTTGTCTGTAGATCAGTTCCTCTTGAGCTCTTAACACTTAAACACTGTCACAGAATTACAATGCCTAAATCTTGAAAGGCTATGTGAGAGCTACGGGCTCAGCCTCCTGCATTTCTATGTCATTTGCGCAGCTAATTTTTCCATATGATAAACAGAGCAGAAAGGAAATCTGTTATCGTTTTTAACTGCACGACTCAAATTAAAGCCACGTGCTACATAAACTTTTATACACAACAAGCAGAAAAAGCCTAAAAGTTTTGACATGTCCAACAAGTACATAAGACCGAAGCTCAAGAATAGCAATCCTCTTTAGATAATAAATAATTCTGAATTATTTATTATGTGGCCAGTAACTCAAAAATCACAAAAATCACAGAACAGATGAGGTTGGAAGTGACCTCTGGAGATCATCTAATCCAGTGCCCTCCCTCAAAGCATGGGCAACCAGAACTGGTTGCTTCGGACTGTGTCCACGTGGATTTTGACTGTCTCCAGGGAGAGTGTCTCTGCAGCTTCTCTGGGCGACCTGTTACTGTGCTCAACCACCCTCAAGATTCCTCAGAGCTGGTGAAATCAAAGCCACATCACAAGCAGGTGAGTTTCAGGCTGCTATATTTATTTTTTTTTAGATGAGGCAAATTAATTGCTGCTAAAGCACAGCTCTGGAAAAATCAAGACCCCTAATTCATAAGGGAGGACGTCCAGCGAGGCAGTGACCATGCTGATTTGAGACTATTTCAGGACTAACAAAAATATTATTTTTAATGATATGCAGAGATGTTCAACAATTTTCACTGCCAAACAGAAAATACTGAGTTATTCTAGACTTTTAGCAGACCAGCGTTTAAGAAAATACTCTGTAACACAGAAGAGAACGGTGCTCCTTTGCAACGCTTGAAGAAAGTGCCAATAAATTTCTGCTGATTGAAACACATGTATTATTATACTACAACGCAACAGAAAGCTATCTTGCTATTACCAGCCCCTAGAGAGAGCCGATGAAAAATAGTACTTCAAGCCAATCAAACACGGCAGTTTTGGATTTCAGCCTTTTTTTTGTTGCACGCACCTCTTGGTCACAATTTTAATATGAAATACTACAATCACAATTTCAGAAGTGGAAAAACCTTACCAAATTCTGCAGTAAGTTCATACAGGGAACGTAGTGTCCATTCATTTACACTCAGGACATTGAAATCATATTTAAACCTTTTAATGATGTTTTCAGAACAGCTCAGCTGCATGGCAGAAACTGTGATACTATGCATCTACTCAAGGCATCTGTTGACAGCAATAGTGCATCTTAACAAGAAATGCCTTCCAAAGCCTACGAGAATATCTTCTAGGGTAAGCCCCTAAGAAATTATCATCACTTAGCGAAGAATCATTGGGTTTAAATACTTCCACAAATAGCTTAGGTTTATCATATTTAACCTGGTAAAAAGGGTGAGTGTGTGTAAATTTTTCCCCCACGTGGCATAATCTGAAACGCTTGTAAACAAGATGTGAAAGTGCTTTCCTACTGAATGTGTGACATCACTGTTGTATCTAAACTATCACAGAACCTGACACACTTACCCTAAGATGCTCAGTGACCTTAGTCCCAGAACCATGCTCTACTAAGTTTCCTGATCAAACTAAATAATCATAGCTTCTTTGAATAGAAGTCATATGGTCTTATGCCAAGTGAGTGGAGTCAAAGCCAGAGCTTCTCAGAACAGCTCAGAGGACATTATACCAGCAACTACGCTGCGTATCACTGCATCCTTCACAGTGTAAACACGACACAGTAGCCATTCACCATCTTTTAAGAGCCTTTTTTTTTTTCCATTACATCTTTTGTAAGAAGCAGCTACTATACTCCACCCAACAGATAAACAACTCACATGCCTGTTAAATGTGAATTGACATGGAACAACATACTACTCAGTGAAACCAAACACGGGTATTCTTCTGCAGACAGCAGGAACCACAGCTGGGTGAAGACCTGACATAAAGCACCTAGAAGCTGATCTTAATAGCTCTAACTAACAATAGTGGGAAAGAGTTTCTCAAGTAGCTGAATTTCAGACCGTTCAAGGCTCACCTTAAGTTGCCCCGTGAAACAAATGCTACCATAAAAACTGTCTGGGTTCATATGTAACACTTTAAAAAGCAATATTTGACAGCTATGTTGTCGTAACTGTGAAATACAGACCTCCTTTACTTCAGAGCTGTGAAATATTACTTCTCGTTCCTGCTAGCTGGCAGCAGGAATTCTGCTATATCCACTATACAGCGCATATAATAAGGAACAGATGCCTGTGAATTACGATGCTGTAATTCCATTGAGGGGTTCGAGGGATGTCAAACCACAACAGCAAAGTCTGAGCGGTTCATGAAGTTACCTGAACAGAGCAGTGGAATTACAGCCCTGTCATGCAAAAGTTACCCTTTTAAACATGTGTGAATCTACATAAGTTCCTTCCATCTTTCCTTTCCCTATATACTCATTCAGCCTCCCAACCTGCTCTCCTGTTTTTTCTTATACTTCCTCTTCTTCCTTCAGGTGATTAACCACTACCACCTGATTTTCAAATGCATATTAGTTTTTCAAAGGACCACCCGACTCTGAAAAGTGGTCTGTTTTTCTAAGAGTTTTTTCACAGTGGGCGTGAACGTAGTGGTGAATTCATCTAACATCTTTACAGCCTCCCAGAAAATGATGCCAGTGACATTCTGAGTAAGAGCAATATTTTAAAGAAAATTAACAAAAGACTCTGAATCCATGGGAACATTGCACATACCGTTACCAAAGGCAGCTGTTAATGTTATTGCCGGTACTCTACTTCTGGCTGCATGGTCTATACAGTCCTGCCAATGACGTGCCAAGATGCCTCAGCTGACCTTCATCATCTTCAGGACCAAAGACATCTTTATAAGGACATGCAGCCACCTCTTTGCTATCTAGGGGAGATAGCCTGGACAGTGGGAGACCCAGGTGGCATAAAAACTCCTAGGGAAATCCTGGAGGTCGATGTACCAAAGGCAGCCAGCTCAACTCCAGCTAAATGAGCTAGCCTGAGCACACAACCCAAAATACCGAGGTGGCTCTTGCAGACCAGCTCTTGAATGTCTGTACCACACCACTCCCACCTGCTCAGATAGCACGCTACTAAAATCCCAAGAGGTAATTCAGGTGTCTTTGTACCCATGGAACAATTTACTCACGAATCAGGTTAGTGGAATTGGGGGGAAAGGGGGGGTGAGTTTTCAGCTTAACCACAAAAACCCCACACACACCAAAACTTACTATCTTGTGGCCTTCTGAAGACAAAAATTCACTGAGCCTGAGTCTGTGTTTTACATCTCTACACTTGTCTCCCCAAATCTCCAAACCAGGAGATTAAAGATTAATATTTTTTAATAATAAATCTCAACAACAGTCAAGTACAGTCTAATGAGCACAGGCCCATAACATCCACTTACTACTGCATTTTTTATTCTAAAATACTGATTGCTAAGAGACTGAAAATAAAAATCCCATCAACATATAGGGCTTATGGTTATCATTATGTTGATTAGTTGTTTTAATTTGAGAATTTTGGATATGATTCCTAGTTCCAGCACATAAAATTTTCCATTGAAAGCAGATTTTGGCATTCTTTGCATGAGATACAGTGGTTAGTGTTAACATGCAACCAAAAATTTTATGCAGGCAAATAAACTTACTTCCTTTCCTTTGGGCTCACTTCCAAAACACTGGTTTTAATATATGTTGTACAAATGTCCCATAACACTGCTTTATATTAAAAGCATGAGCCAGAAATGTCCTATGAGAACACTTCTTAGGTCAGTATTTTTCATTTGTTATTATTATTCATGCTTACATACCTATATGGAAACATAGAATCACCTACAACATATTTAATTTCTTCAGAGAAAAATACTTCAGGAACAAAATTTAGCACGTCCTACTAAATGGTGTGAACACACTGAGAAAGATTTATTCACTTCACTCCTCTTATGAGCAACAGTTGCAGAAATATTTTGACCTTCCACTGAAAAAAATGAACATGGTAAAAAAAAAAACCATATGATAGCACGAAGCTGCATGCACTAAATTTTTTCAGTTAACACATGTGGATGGACATTCTCAAGCATCTCAGTGAAGCCAGGGATTCAGATAACGTACAAATCAACAAAGCCAATCTCTCACACACTGGAATATACTTCACTTTCATTTCTGGCAAATCTGTATTTTACTACTGTTTTAGAGACAGACTCCCTTCTCCCTCATTTCTTTGTGAACACACACAAACACGCACACATATCTCACTTCCTTTCAAGGATCATTAATGCACTGCAACCAGGAGCATGACTGCAACCTGTAGATGTAACAGGATTAGAAGCTCATCTTAACAGGGATCTACTGTGGTACAAGCCCCATGAGGCTGCGAAGGAGCCTCCGAATGTACCAGGAGGTGGTTTGCTTGCACTGAAGACCCATGACGATTTAACTACAACTAGTTAGCTTCACTTAGTACATGGAAGCATTCCTTGAGAAGCACTGTAGACATACATACACTGTAACAGAGAGGCCTCTGTGCCAATGATAAATAGTACTTCAAAACAAATATGCAATAATATAAAATCCACTCCAAAAATTCAATTGTGAGAAATGTGGGTTTCTCCATTTATCCTTGTTACACAAAAATATTCACATTTGTGGGTACTACATGTACCTGTTGTAAATACAACTTAACATCAATATAATTTTCAGGTATATTGAAAAATAAATGCCATCATTACTGTAACTTTCCATTTCTGTTTGGGTTTGGGGGGGTGGTTTGGTTTTTTACCTGAACCACTGTAAGACGATGATGAAGGTGTTCGCCTTGAAAAGCTTTTCACAGCAAGACTCTGCCCTCGCTGTTTCCGCCTCCAAGCTGTTCGGCATTTGGAGTCTATGCTTTGCTTGATTCGATACCAGTCAGATTCTGTGATTCCAAATTTGTAAAATAGGTGACCTGTAATTAGAGAGAAACACCAAGGGGCGAAAATCAGCATAAATTTGTAAGTTCAGGAAAAAGTGTAGGTGACACACACAGTCACACACACAAGGTGAACAAAGCAACTCTGAAAATTTTAGAACTGCCCTCATGCTTGACACTGCCTAAAGGAATACAATGACACCATGAAAAACATCAAAGTTGTACACAGTGATGTGATTTCAGCAACTATTAACAAAATTAAGTCATCATACATATGCACAGTTATGTATCTAAAAACGTCAGCGGTCTATGAAATTTTCTAATCTACACTTCTACCCATGGCAGCTGCACTATTACATTCAAGCTGTGCAACGCTAACCAACAGAAGGATCCAGCACTCCAAAGCCAAAACTGGATAAAGCTTTATTTCTCACTGATAGTGCCCTACAGTATGTGTAAGTCTGATAAGTAGGAAGCTGTATAAAGCTCCCTATAAAAAACCTCTTTTAAAGCTCAGTTCAAAATTCATCAGAATCCAATAAAAATGCAATACAAAATTAGAATCTTCTGAAAATGTTACTACTAGTATTAAGTCATTTAAAGAGCCACATTATGCACTTTCCAGCATTTGGTGTTAAGTTGCCAAACTGTTATATAAACACAACATTGCTCATGAGTTGAACTGAGTATTTTGAAACAAAGCTCATACAGATTTGAGTCCTGCCGCCAACTCAAACCAGGTTCATTATCATGTGCAACCTCTGTACCCAAAGGGGAAGCCTAGTTATACAAGAAACAGAGGGAGCAAAAAAGACTATTTCAGGTACAACAAGAAATGCTTGTTTCAACATCTGGACAAATGGCTTTAAAATTGGAAGGAAACATGTGCATTGTCAGCTGTTTCAAGGTCCTCTTCATATTGCTACATACTTCTACCATTTCATTGTAAGCTTCAGAGCAGTTTAAATTTTGCTTAAAGCATCAACAGTTGAGAACATTTGACTGTATGTTAACAGAAATTTATAATCTTCATGGCTACAGAAAAAACACTTGAAAAAGTAAGTCCAAAGGTTCAAAACCCAGGAATTAAAAGAACTATCTGAACATTTAACATTCTCTAAAACTTCAGTGCTTCTGAACTTTCCAGATTTAGATGTGCAATGCTGCAATTAAAAAACAATCCAAAGCTGTAATATATGCTTTTACTCAACATGACTATGCTCGAAGGATCTCCAAGATTCTTATTTTCCTTTCGGTATCAGTGGCTCTCCATACTCTGCAAAGTAAAATAAGCCTTTCAACCTACTGGGTTTTCAATCTTAGTCTCAAATAGGAACCTGATCCCGTGAATCATGCAGTGGCGTGGGTTGGAAGCGACCTTAAAGATCACCTAGTTCCAACCCCCTGCCATGGGCAGGGACACCTTCCACTAGACCAGGTTGCCCAAAGCCCCATCCAATCTGGTCCTGAACACTTCCAGGGATGGGGCATCCACAACCTCTCCGGGAAACCTGTGCCAGTGCCTCACCACCCTCACAGTGAAGAACTTCTTCCTTACATCCAACTAAAACTACCCTCTTTCAGTTTAAAGCCATTACCCCTCGTCCTATCACTACAGGCCCTTGTAAAAAGTGCCTCCCTATCTTTCCTGTAGGCCCCCTTTAAGTACTGGAAGGCTGCTCTAAGGTGTCTCTTCCCTTCTCCAGGCTGAAAAAACCCAACTCTCTCAGCCTGTCTTCATATGAGAGCTGCTCCAGCCCTCTGATCATCTTTGTGGCCCTCCTCTGGACCTGTTCCATCAGGTCCAAGTCCTTCTTATGTTGGGGGCCCCAGAGCTGAGCACAGTACTCAAGTACTCAAGAAGTACTTGCTTCTGATCCACAAACAGGATATGGTCTGTTCCTGTAAAACAAATTATTTGAAGCCTACAGCTGTGAAATTCCAGGTTTGCACAAACCAAGAGCTTTGTACTTTCTTTGTATTACAAATGAGCCCAGCGTCCTCAGAAAGTGAAATATGCAGGTTACTGATCTAACAGTCAAGTACCGTATCTCTTAAGTCCTCATCATTTTTTAACTGATTCATTTTCCAAAGCTTTAAATTTTCTTATACATCTCTTCAAAAATCAATTTGAAATAGAGAAAAGGAGGAAAACACTGGCATGAAAAAGCTAATTCAAAAGCATTTTAAAGGCCTCAAGATTTCTCACTGACAAGTGACAGCAAGCACTTTAGAGAATGCTTTACAGCCCCTACATTATGTCTCCAAAGAGAGGGTGGGAGTAGGGAAGGAAGAATCGACTGAAATTATTATCATCTGCTGCTGTGCAGCAGTTTCCTTTCCATAGGTGTCAGCAAAAGGAAAGCACATTCTGTATTGTAAATACTGAGACCACATTTCTCAGTGTAATCTATTACTAATATGCACTACACAGAGAAATGGCTTTATAACTGTTTGCAGTAAAGTCCAATAAAAACAGTTGTGCTTTAACTCTTTATACGACTTCAGCTGTCAGAACGTACAAAAATACGTGTGTAGTCCTACATAAAACACAGTCATATGCTCTGTGGTTACTCTGGAAAAATGTCCATATTTCATTCATAAATAGATTTTAATGACTTTCATGTTGTATGCTGCTCTGTTTAGAGAAGTGACTGAATCAATTGTAGGTCAGAGAAAACTCATAGAAAACCAGTCTAGCTAGGAATTTTAACTATTACAGTGTAATCCATAGGATATTCCAGGATGTCGCTTAATTCAAAGAGAAAGCAAAAGCAATATAAATTATCTGGGACAACGTAGTCTCAGGTGCAGTGAGCTATTCATACTAGGAGACTCAAGCATGTAGGACAAGAGCTTGAGAAAGATGCTTAGTGCCAGAGCTGTGACATAAAATGTCCCAGAAATTGCTCTATTGAGGAAAGACAGGAAAAGACCACCTACTTACTGATCACAAAAGCTGTCATTTAATGAATGTGATAAGGAATGGCCATGAAATACTGGATAGAGAGACCACTACCTTCATGGAGAGAACATGACTACAGAGGAAAGCATGGAAAATAGGTAACAAGCTAAACAGGATAGAGTCAGAGAAGAAGGTTTTAGGCTAGAGAGACCTAAGACATCAGGCACAGATTTTCAAAGCCAGGAGTGCTTATTTATTTTCCTTTATTCATGAAATTCCTACTTAGCTGTTACAGTGGTCTAAGGTGTAAAACTGCTAGAGACGAAACCCCTACTGTTTGCACAGATTTTTACCATAACTGCATACTCAGTCACAGTAACTGCACATGCAAATTAGGCATGAAAAATTAGCCCTTAAATACAAAGATAGTTGATATGAAGGTTAAATGAATTTCAGATGTATAAATCTCTCCAGTTGGTATTACAATCTAAAATGTTATTCTACAGATAGGTCTTTAGCAACCACATTTCAAAACAGTCCACCGATGACTGAAGAAAAATCTAATGCTAACGACAGTGGAGTATTTTTCAAGCAGATAAAAAGTTCACCATAACATTAGAAATATGATTTACCTGTAGTAGAGAGATACATCCCGAAAACACGTGCAAACAATATTAGAAAACTGAAGCGTGCTGACATTCTGTTCTCTATCCATAAATGATCACATGCAAGAGAGCTTTCAGCTGTCTCGTTCTGAGTACATCAAATAACAAAAAAAGTTAGAAAGGCAGTACTAAAGCAAGATACTGCAAGAGACATTTTACTTGGGGAAGTCCATATTAGAAAAGACAGAAATACTTCGGTGAGAAGGTATTTGACTTTTTCGGAACATTTGCTAGTCAAAAGCAGCAAAAATACTGTAATTTGTAAGCAGCACAGTATCTATGAGCCACATAACCCTGCTAAAAACACATAAAAAACACGTTCAGCAATATAATTCAGCACTTTGGCAAAAAGACAACAGTCTTTTGGAAGACAGATGCACTTATACAAGAAGAGTGAAGTAAAAGATTTAGATCATCTAAGGATGGCCGACTGTGTTTTTAGCGATCCTTTTATTTAGGACAATGGATGGTTGCCGGTAACATTCAAAACAAAGGATGTGCTTGTTTTTAAACACTAAGGGCCCGAAGTTTGCTTTCTTTGGGAACCTCATTTCCTAAACAAAGCTTTCTATGAAAACACACCAGAGACTCAAAATAGTTCACTTATTTAATAAATTGCAAGAGCTTGAGTGATTTCTACAGACCAGATACATACTAGCAACAGCTTGGGAGACAAAAAGGACTGCACAAAGAATTCACAGAGACACACGTTATTCTGAAGTGCGCAAAGAGGAAATCACTTTGGTTTGCAAGCAAGAACCTATGTTCAAATCTTATCAAGCAAAAGCTTAGGAGGAAGGCATGTGTGCCTCAGGAAAATCATCAAGAAGTCAGCTTTAAAAGCCAACAGGTGCATCATACTAAGTTTTGCCTTCCACATCCTACATGAAACAGCACATTTTTGTCAAAGACCCTGTAAAACTAAAAAGACGACTGACACAACAAGTTCTAGAACGCTTCTTGTGCACTGCAAAATAAATCTTTCTGTGGTTCAAAGCAAAAAAAGCTTGGAAATGCAGTGAAGATGGTCTGGTACAAACACAAAGATTGTCAGCAATGATGTCTGAAATGACTATATAGTCCCAAACTTTTGGGGCATCTAACGTACAAAATAGGGGGAGAAAGTGTTGTTTTCTTTAAAAACAGTACTAATTAGGAAAAAAAAAAAACCACAAAACACAAAACCACGAAAACAATATTCCTGTGAAAGTAATCCCCTCTTTCTTAAAGGTCAGAAGTCAGTCAGCAGACAAAACAATCCACATAAAACATTAAATTGTAAAGAAATTTAATTAAGAACAAATTGAGGAGGAAGAGAAGGCATTTCTAGTATCAAAACCAGACATGAAATATTCCATCCTGATACCACATTCAAAATGAGCCTCCTAAAAAACAAACTTCACGTCAATAGCTTGCATTTGGATATTGCTAGCTTGTGCTGCTTCCATTCTCCATGAATACCAGATTTCTTTAGAAAATGAAAAGGTAAACCATTATTTTCATGGACCTGGCAGAGCTCCCTTTGCTGCCCTTTATACTGAGATGGCACAAGACTCTCCCTCTGTTGTTGTTACATTTTGAAAGATTAGGGAAAGTATTACCACCAGAGAATCTAACAGCCACATGTATAAAATAAAGACATATTTGCATTAAATGTGTAATCCAAACAGACTTGGTTAACTGTTCCTTCCATTTTTAAATTCAACGTAATTTTTAAAGTCTAGAGAAAAAGCAACAGGATGTCATTCAAAATCCAAATTACTAAACTGATGAACAGAATCTTTTTTTAATTGACAAGAATATGATGGATATTATGAAAAACAAGGGCTTCAGATACTGACTGCTCAGAATCATGAAGAGGGGTGATTATTTGGGGGTTTGGCTAACAAACTGCATTTTTTCACATAAGGGTCATACATTTGGAGTTCTTTTTATTAAACGAATAGCATATGACAACAAAATCTGCTGTACTAAGTATTGGAACAGCGGAGGAAAAAAATTAAGCACCTCTGAAGTTACTTCTCGCGCCTTCAGGCTTCAATTCTTCAAACGTAATTATGGTCATGCATTGAACATATTGAAACAATTTTCAGGAGAGTAATTGTTTACTCATTTGACAGCTGGGGGCAGGGGGGTATGATCTCCACAGCTGGGAGGCAGTTTCCCCCTCCAAAACTCAGAAGTGTTTAGGGTTGGGCAAAAGGATGCAGGAGGGGAGGGCAACATCCTCCTCATTCAAGGAAAACTCGCCCTGTTACAGTCGGTGGGATGGCAGAACCCTGGCAGCTTCTCCAACATCACATGCCTGTGAACATCAATCACATCACCAGATAATCACTTTCCATAACATTGTTCTCATCCACAGGCTAAACAACATCCAAAAAGAGAAGGGGGAGTTGTTAAAAACTTGGAGAGAGGGAGGAGGGAAGGAAAATTCAGCTACCAAGCAATTACTCTCTTTTCCATTTTATTTCTACAGTTTCTTTGTTTAACTATTACATTCATACCTTTCAAACAGCTTTAAATTTATAGACTACTAGAGACCACAGTGTGCACATGTTACAGTACAAACTATATTCAGGGGGTACTTACAGCCTCAAATACAACTGAAGTCCTGTTCTACTACACATACCTTAAGGATTTACTAAACCTGTGTCAGTAACCAGAATATTTTAAACAGTAAAATATAAAAATCAAACATTAGAAAATGTTCACGAAAGCTGAACTTTTTCAGGAAAATTTCAAGTGCCACCTTTTAAAGAAAAAAATGCCCTTTTTTCCTTGGTACAGAAGATATGATTAAAGATGATTTCTGCAAATAAGATTCCACAGAAAACAGATTGTTTTATCATACTCTTCAACCAAGTTGAATAATAACACATAAACCTCAAAATTCCATGTTAATCAAATCCTTTTCTACTTGGACAGTAGGAACTCAACTCTATTCTAGAGATCACAAGAAGTCTTAGATAACTTTATAACAAATCATGTAATTGCTAATTTTACAACAACTGCTTTACAAAAAATACCTAGAAATTGTTTACCTATAGTAAGAAAACAAAATATCATGACAAGAGAGTAAAGAAATTCATAAATACCACTAAGAACACAATTGAAAAAGCCAGGCAAGTTTGAGGAAACACTCCAGATGTGAAAAACGTCAGTGAAGTCAGTGGTCTCAAGTGCGAGTATGTGATTAGACAATTTAGGGAATAAGGACTAACTTCAGGGACACCAAAAAACGTTTTTTTCCAGGAGTGTATTGCCCATATTGCATAATTCTCCTGGCTTCCAGATGCCATCATGATGTGGGTGTTATATAAAGACACACGTCAGCACATTAAGGAACCAAACTCTAAACATTGTATTTTCATACCCTTTACAAGGTAACTGGAATAGAAGTGAGACTACGGACATAAATTTCTGCAAACTGAACTGACATCAGCCTATCAGCATCCCATCCCCACTCCCCAAAATCCCAGTAATACAGGTCTTACAATTACCAAGACACCACCTCTCCCGAACTATGACTACTACAAATTCCCCGAGTTCAAGAACGGGATGGGTTGGGGTAACACACTATCCCTCATTGGTTCCCTTTTAGAATGAAAGTCTCCTTTCTAATATATAGCAAAGCAGCATGTTTTAGCTATTTCAAGAAAACCAACAATTTAAAAAAATGTTTTCTCATCTCAGCTCCTAAAACAAAGCCAAATTCAAATGAAGTCTGTCTGGTAGGAATATCTTCTGGGATCAAAAGGGTGCATTTTGATATACCAGCATCAACGAAAGCCAGAAGAAGTATTAACCTATTTATACAATGCTCATTACACTTTTTAGACAGCCTGATGATTACAATTCTATGCAAATAGAACACTAAACTGTTTGGAAGAACGGGCAAGAAAGTTTTCCTCAATAATATCAAACTACTCTATCACATCGAGGAAACAATTCAGAAATTAACTTGTTTTAAGTATCTACCAAACAGCATAAGAAGTGTTTGCACGTATAGGCTTGTGTCTCAAATAACAGATTAAAGTGAAAGACTCACTGCTTCAATCATTACAACTTTCTCTGTCAATCTGAAGCTGCAGAATCTGACAATTTGGTGGATGCAGACAGATGACTGTAACGACATTTGTTTTTCATATTTGTCTCAAGCATACCAAATCAAAGACCTATTGCAAGAGACCATTCACCTTTTACAAGTGATTGCTAGTAGTCTTTCTGCTTCAGGTAAAATACGTGGCCTCCAACATCCAGATAGTTTTTTGTTTGTTTGTTGGGTTGTTGGTTTTTTAAAAAAAAAAAATGTTATGAGAAAGCAGTACAATCCAAAAGGCATGAGGTTTCTCTTTCTCTGTTCTTGCTCTCTGTAAAACACAGCATTTTGAAACCAAATGTTACACAAGAAAAGTAAGCACCTTCTTCAAGCTTATATGCCGATCTGGCTCAGATTTGATTCTGGCAGTGTACTGTTCCTCAAAAGAAATAATAACTAGCTTCCAATTACCGGAATATTTAACACCTAATTGTACTTCATTAAAAGTTAATTTGACAAAATATTTCATTATTATTAATATTTATATAGACTATTTGCCCAAATATTTAATTTTAGCATATCACAGAACCAGAGGAAACACAAAATTAAAAGTTATTTTAAATGCCCTTGTTCTACAAATTAAAAGGACCCATGTGGGTCTACAGGACCCTACCAGAAGTTTCAAAAACAAAAATAAAATTATATTAGCATCTAGAAACTCCAAATTCCACCTATGTATCCTCTTCTAAAACAGAAGAGCTCCTACATTCAGACATGCCTTACCACTCTTCTGGAAAACCAGCCAGTCTACTTTTATGTATTTTACCAAGAGCAGAACCTATTTTATTTTGCCTCATCAAGAGACAGCCATAAGCATGCAAATAATGCCATCCAGCGGAGCGTCAAATTTACCATTCTAGCAAGAAACAGCAGCATTTTTATCTGTGCATGTGTATGTTTGCTCAATCTCCAACTCCCTTGCAGCACACGCCAAGTGCTACAAAAGGTTAGCAGAACTGCAGAACCAGAGATATGCTGTGGAATGGAAGCGAGCGAATTAATCGCTACAGAAATAGAGTATTTTTGATGTTCCTGGTTGCACACTTTGATTGAAGTGAGTTCCATACAGCGTGGTACAGTAGTGGCCGTAAGGCATTCCCGTAGGGATCTTTTGATCACATTTCTCTGATGGTGACAGAATATCAACAATTACATAAATGTAACTGTTTAATAACCAGAGTACAATTATCAGAAACAAAGTGCCTAACTCATTAAATGAATCAATCAACCCCACAAGAAAATAATTCTAGACCAAACCAGAGGTTTATAATCTGAAAAGTCTTCATGTCATCTACTACAGACTTGCTACAGTTCACAAGTAACATGAGGGGTACTCCACTACAATGATACGGGACAAGTGACATATACCTGCTTCTATTTTTTTTCCCCATTTTTAAAAGAAAACACATTGCTTGCTCTAAAAACCATCTTGCAAGAATCCAAAGACAGAGCAAATAAAACAAGATACCTTGAAAAAAGAAGATCTATGTTTCATTTCCTCCCCAAATATATATATTCATGCAACATTTGGGTCTCAGTATGAAAGCAAAATTGCATACTTTATACAGCTATAGCTGTACAGCTAAAAATTGCAGTGACAGCATTCCATATAGACTGCACAAGCATTTTCATCTGAAATGGCTTTTCATGAAGATTAGGACCTAAAGACTCCAATACTTGTTTGACTTACCCTGCCACTAACAATCTCCTTCCAAATAAAATACCTAATGCGCTCATGATAACTATTACCTTCTTTTTGCATAATAGAAATGCATTTACAGGATATCATGCTTTTAAGTCTTCAGTTAAATTTACCTTTTAGTTTTGCACATTCGAAATGTCAGAGCATTCATTTATGATCGTAGCAAGCAAAGATCTTGCTATTTCTTTTACTCACTGGCAGAAACAATCCCACAAGATTTATCAGACTTCATTCTGTTTTGGAATGGAATATACCTAAGTATATGACGTGTTTATTGCCAAAGGATCAACTCACTGTTTGAAATCAAAGTCTGATGCTCAAAACAAATGGAATCACCTAAATTGAAGCAGTAACGCTTGATCAAAATAAATGCTTCTGATTTTAAGGAGCCGCTGCCAACAACCACATGTCAGGTCATTTTTGATAGCCACCATTTTACAGAGAAGTTGATTAAACAGCTGTTTGTCTTTTACACAGCAGCACAACGTGATCTGACAGAACCGGCAGCAGAACCGATGGAAAAAGGAGGGTTGTTGCTTTAACCACCCCCTTCCCGAGACATCCCGTTACATAAGCCCTCACCGCAGTGCCTCGGGAGCCCATCTGGATGGCAAACGCCACCACACGTGCCGCCAAGAAAAACTCACTTATGAATCAACAACGAAAATTTCTCCCCTTCCGAAGGAGCTTGTGGGTTTGGAAAGGACTGGCACGACAGAAGCCTGAACGCTGCGGGAATTTATTTACATTTTACTTGCAGTCAGCTTGAGGCATCTCCTCGCTTCACTTTTTAACCCTTGTGAAATGGAGAAAAGAAATTTCAAAGCCAGGAAAGGAAGGGCTATGCAACTTTCTGGCATTCCGTTTATGACATTTTGTGAAATCACAGCTCTCCTTGCATGCAGCAATGCATTTTCCAGATGAATGTACATTATTTTTGCACTGATCAATCTGTGTTTGGTCGCTGAGCTGCTTTTCCTCTCAAAATGTCAGGGATCAAATACTTTCTTAGACTCATCATGTCTTCTAAAACCACACCATAAAAGTTCAATTTTGTCATTTATAGGCCTTCGATAGTAAAGAAAATATTTCTTGTCTGGAGTCCATTGAAAGTTCATCAGGATATTTTAGTTATGCAGGGACTGAGCCTGAGTGATACTGGGTAACAACCAGCCTCCTCTACAGATGGCCAGAGTAAAGCATGCTCCACATCCTTCTGAATTAGGTCCTAAAGGGATACCACTGCTGCACACTGGAGTAACTACCCTGCAAACAGTCGTAACACTGGAGAAGTTCCATGTATGGAGGAATCAGCCCAAAGAAAACAGTGATTAGTACAACCATGATACAAATAGTCCTCTATCTCATTTGTAACTTCATAGCTCAGATGACCTTCAGTACTGATAAAGATGATCCTTGGACATCACACTCAACACATTGATTATCTACAGTCCAATACTTCTTGCCGACATCAGGGTTTGGAGCTTGTTAATACATGAATACATAATGACTTCTGAAATCCACGCAAGACTCCCTTAATTTCCATTACAAAAAAACCAGCACTCTTTCAGCTAAGTTACCGTATTTGTAGCAGTAACTTTCCCAATGAGCACATCTTTCTTACAGAATGAAACAACTTGCCCCCTTTTTTGTTACACGCTCCTGAAGCAACATTTAAAGTCACTGAGAAAACGGCTTTTATGCTCACAGACTTATCTGAATGCTTTTAGCTGCCTCTCAAGAAGTGAGGACCAGTGCACTTCAGCACATACTTTAAGTAAGTCTGGCCAAAGCGGAAAAGTATTGACAGGATGGAACAACTGTGCATCAGCTGGAAAGAGATGGTCCAAGTGACCTAATGCATTAGTTTTCTTCTTTCTGTAGAGCCTACGAACTCCAAATGCTTGACAGCACATCATGCACAATCAAGTTACATGCAATCACAGTTGCGACTGACAGGCTAAGCAGCTGCTTACGTTCAAGAATGGAAAATTAAATTCATTGCTTGTATAATGCAAGAACAACAAGAGAAGTGTGAGAAGGAGAGAGAAAACAAACTGCCAACAATTTCTTTCCCAAAATCGCTCTCTTTATTTCAGTTTATTAAACAGTAACTGGCCAGGAAAGTAATTGAAATAAACATAAGTGCCCAGGAAAGAAGAAAACAACAGCCAGCATTAAATTAGAGTGCTTACATAAAGTCAGTAGCAAGTGCCAGCATTGATGCCATTTTTGAGAACTGTGGTGCTGAGATAAACTCAATGGGTTCTCATATTATCTTCTTGCCTAGCCTCAAAAGAGGTTATCACTTCCCTCCATGTGGCAGCATTTAATTGATTCACAAAGCAGCAGCTATTTGGAAATGAAGCCAGACTTTTGCAGCTCTGAGGAAGACAACATGTTTGAAAAAAGCAGCACTGCTGCATCACAAGGCCTTTCCCAAGGGCATTGTACAAAAAAAATTAATGCTTTTTAGATATGAGAAAAGCACAACAGAAGTGCTTTCTTTCACTTCTTTCCATTTAAAGATGTGCTGAACTCTCAGACTTTGCTCGCACTTTCTTCTTGAGTGTAAGACAGTTCAACACCTCTGCACACTCTCCCTCCTATCTTCCCAAGTTCTTCCCCTAACAACAGTCACCACCCTCATGGACTTAAGAATGAACCACAATGCAGCTCTTCTGAAATTGTCAGATGGAGGTGGTCCACTTGGTAAGATTCGGAGTAGAGGTTTTGAATAGCATACAGCTCAGGAGAACCTGCTTGAACTCCATCTGCCGCAGGCATGACCCTGCAGAATTGGACCAAATCTTGTCTGCTTATACTCAACCCTTCAAACTGTAAAATGAGTTTGTCCCACCTCTAAGCCATGATCTGGCAGCTGAGGAGAAATGCACTACAGCATCTCATAACACTGCAGTCCTCAAAGGAACAGGCTGAAGTGAATTTTTATTTCCAAAGACCTACAGTCCATGGTATTTATTACTAGGAGAAGAAAATGTTGGCAAAAAGTATTTCCAGGGACCACAAGATTAGCTCATCCATGCAGATACAAACCACACAACTTCTTTTCAGACTACTATAGCTTGGAAGATTAGTTCGTGTCCTATATAATGAAGAAACAGAAGCATGGGTTAAACAGAAAACATCAGGGATCCTGCCACTAACCCATTCCTCTTCCCCCCAAATCTTCACAGTATCCAGAGCATGACTGGTTCTTGAGTTAGCTGCTCTGTCAAGGGGGATAGATTGAAATGACAATTAGCAATGTAATCACAACAATCCAAGTAACAGAAATCCATCAACTTCTCATGCTGATGAAATATTAATAAGATCAGACAAAATGCCAATTTGAAAAATTTTGAATTTTTCTTTCAGTTCTCCAACAGTCTCCAGATGGAATCCAATGTCTAAATGTATGTCTGCAATTACTGATAACCAAGACTTGTAGCCATCCATCTCTCTTGCATCTAGGTGTAACACTGTTTTAAACCATTGTATATATACTATACACTCTGACAATCAGTGACTAGTATGATATTCAGAAATAAGATACATGAAGCCCAGATTTATACACAGGAAATGAAAGTAAGACAGAGAGAGAGAGTACTAAAAAGTATACAAAGATTAGGAAGGAAAAAAGGATATAAAAGGAAAAAAATGGGTATAGTTTATAAAAATACAGCAATAAAAGAGGCTTTTTTGAAGTGGAAAAATGAAAAAACAGAAAATACTAAATACATTCTATATTTATAGTGTACTTCTTCAGTAACTGTAACGTTTATTTTTATAAAACATTCTATATAATAGCAACAGTCTGCAGTTTCTCATAAAACAGATCCACTCATGAGAAACATGAGAGCTAACAGTTTGTCTATGAGAAGTAACTTACTACCCTTCCTCCAGTATTTAAAAGCATGGCAATGCTTAAGAAAGACAGAACGGACGTGTGGTATATTTGTTGCCTGTCCTGCATTGCTATTAAGATCAAAACCTTCATTAAAAGCAAATGAGAAGCTGAAACAGTAGTGACTTACTGCGATGCACAGATTTTACATGACGCAAGTCGCAAGTTGCTTAAACTGGCCCAACCTGCATTATGTTTGGGTTATGTGCACGAATATATATACTCATATATACATACACTGATCTTACTGACATACATTACACAATAAAGCAGGAGTCAAATGTGTTTCCTATTAAACAAACGTGGGTGGTCTGCTTCTCAAGCAGTATTGTGTCAATGAATTTTGTAAAGCAGGATAGTGCTTAATTCTATCTGAACAGCCCTCTGAACAGGACATAGCTATGTTTCGTTCTTCTATCAAAGTGTAGTNGTACTAAGCTGGCTGTAACAATACTCATACATCTTTCACCTCGATGCCCTCCCCTCTGCGGGTACTGGGGTTTTTTGGTGAGGGTTTTTTTCATTCACGTTTTTGTTTGTTGTTTTTTTTTTAACCAACAATCATGTCCCTAATGTGACAGTTATTTCAATATGCATAAATAGTTCCCTGAGCAACAGACAACTGTATGGAGCCAAAAGAGGATTTCTGGCGTCCAATAATACAACTCAACTAAGAGCACAGGTTCTCCTTAATGCAATTGGTGAATTTCTATCTCCCTCCTCCACCCAAGCACTCATTCTGCATTTAATTTGTAGGTACTGAACTTCTATCCTCTTGTCATAACTAGCTAAAACTGACAAATATGTTAAAAAATGATTGGTGAGAC
>VYZV01040019.1:0-21217 GCA_013401275.1 Pandion haliaetus
CAAGACGCGTCGGTCCGCGCTCGGTGCCGCCGGGAGATGCTGCGGGCGCGGAGGTGCGGGGGGCCGCGGAGTTGCTGGCTGGACGGGCGGGTGCGGTGGCAGCTGCGGTGGTGGCAGCTGAAGTCGGTGGGGCAGGGAGATGCCTCTGGCTGCAGCCGGGGAAAAGCGATGAGCAGCGGGCACAGGTTTCCTTTGGATTGCTCTTCTTTTCATCTGCAGCTAAGGTGTAAGGTCAGCATAAATGTGCAAAATAGTGGGTTCAGGTTAGGGGATCCCCGACTGAGCTATCTGGGGCTCTTTAATTCTAGCATGGTAAAAATGCAGTGTAGGAGAGGGTTACAGCCCCAGAGGTCGCAATATCATTATATTAAAAAGGGGCAGGGAGGACTGATGTGGAGCCTTCCGAGGGGAGAGGATTTGCCCAGTCCTGCAGAAAGTGTAGATGAAACTGGAAGCGCTTCTGCTCTCCAGCCTCATGGACTAGACAGCAGAGCATGCTGTTCCTGAAGACCATCCTTCATCATGCTGCTCTGCAGGGAACTGCTGGTCACACATCCAGCGGTAGCAGGATCCACAGCCAAAACCTTTGCATGCTAATAAGTTTGCTAAAGTGTGCATTTCTGAATCTACCTCAGCACACAATGCTCGGTATCATACTATTATCGTCATTTAAATACGTACATATTTCTCCTCCCCACAGGCGCTTTGAGGCAGGAACTTGTCTCTTGCAATGTGTTCGTGCAGGGCTTAGCACAGAGGAGAGCAGATCAAGGCTGAAACCTCCAAAGGCTATTATTTACAAATAAGTAACAGTAATATTTCCAAGATTCCACCATGTGCACTGAAGAAACCTTTGAGTCCTGCAATCCTGGCATAAGTTCCTGCACATAACTTCCTCTCACACATGCATAGTTAGCTCTGCCACCCCCATCATCCGTGTCTCACAGGGTCGTCGTATTCAGCCCATTGCTCAGTAAAATCCCAGAGCACGCGGTTGCTCTGTAGCTGTGTGTTGTAGCGTTCTGTGCAGACCATGATAACTTCAAAGTGTTGTATCAGCCATGCAGGGATGTTGAGACATGTGTCACCCTGGTGGTTCACGTCTTCCTTTGCACCACGTTTTTGCTTTGCATGTAGCTGTCTACTGTATTAGCTTAATTCTCTCAGGTTTTGAACAATGCAAAGTAATGAAGTAAACTAAACTCACTTTTCTTGCTTGGTTTGTCCTCCAGATCTAATTGGCTTTACAGAGACGATGCTCCCAAAGACTGTATGATAATTCCTAGCGGTTGAAAGAGTGTCCGATAGAGAAGAGGAACAAGAACAGGAGGGTGAGAGCTTCCTACTGCCCCTCTGGCAGAGGTACCAAGTGCGTGGCCTATCTGCAGCGCAAGCAAAGTACTACTTTTGAGAAAGCAAGCAAGACTGAGAGCCACCCCGTGGCACTTAGAGCACGGGAGGAAAAGGAGCGGCACCAGCATGGATAAGGACAGCACAACCGTGGCGGACCAGCAGTATGAATGTGTGGCTGAGATTGGAGAAGGAGCCTACGGGAAGGTGTTCAAAGCTCGAGACTTGAAGAATGGTGGTCGCTTTGTTGCACTGAAGAGGGTGCGGGTGCAGACCAGCGAGGAGGGGATGCCACTGTCCACCATCCGAGAGGTGGCAGTTTTGAGGCACCTGGAGACGTTCGAGCACCCCAACGTGGTCAGGTGAGGAAGTGGGGCAGGCATCCTGATCAGCAGGGTCCTGGTTTTAGTACTTGAATTGGGCAAGCAAGAGTTTGGGTACATAAATGGACTGGACACTAGTTTGGGTTTGTGGATGAAGTGAGCACTAAACTGTGTACATGAAGTGTGGTTTGAGGTTTCAGCAGGCCATGGTGCTGCCTGCCAGACCTCGCCTCATCCCTGTGCATTGCCTCCTACACACACAAACACCCATCTCCAGAGGCATAGGTGTGTGACTTAAGTGTTTGAGTGGATGGGCAAGGAGCCATATATACACTATTTCCTCAGGCATAAGAGAGAATGTAAAAAACCCAACATCTCCCTGGTTTTGTCTCAAGTATTAGTTCTGCCAGCTGCAGCTGATTTTTAGCACCTCTATTCATTATCAAAACGGCAAGGGTTCTGAGAGTGGTAGTGGAATGTGCATTCTACCTTTTTAGATGCTTTTATAGAGAGTTGTAGATTATTGTGTTAAAGAGAAGTAACAGCTTAAGACTTCAAGCTTTGCAGGCAACCTTACAGTTGAATACTGTTTGACTGGTACTAGTTTCACCACGTGCTGCTGACTGTGCTACCAGAGTGCAACAGTACAGACGTCAGGTCTAGCTTGCAAAATGGTGGCAATGGCCCCAGGATGTCCCTTCTGTTGTGTCGGTAGCATAAACCCTGAATAAGTGACCTGTGTTTTTTAACAGATTCTCTCAACAGTAAGGCTGGCCCTACCGTAACCTCTTGCATTTTTCTATAGCTGGAAACCTCCAGCAGCCTGTCAGTGTCTTTTATTAATATTATGAACTTTAAGAAGTAAGCTTCACTTTGCAGATAGCCAGGTATGCAGTGGTTTGAAACTGGTCAGCATCTTGCTGATGGTGCTGTATTAGCAAGAATATTTCCTGTTATTTGCATTATTGTACGCACATATTGCATAGCAAAAGGAAAATATTTTATACTTAACTAACACCAAGAATCTTTCAGTCCTAGAGAAATAGATACTCTGAAGTTAGAGGTGACCTTCAAAATGACTTGTAGCTGTGATCCTCCTGTTTTAGGGTCTGAGATGAGGGTGTTCATAGTAGATGGAAGAGGAAATGTGAGACAGAGAATAATATTTAAAATACAAAAGTGAATAGCTAGAGATAAATTAATTTTTGTTCATCTCAAGGCAGCATAATACAACAGTCTCATTTCTGTCTGAACTGAATAGGTAAAGCATGTGTATTCTGAAATTCTCATAACTGAGTGCGCATCATTGGTCTCACTGCAGTGAGCAATGGGATTCAGGCTGCCGCTGACACTTTTCCATTGCTAATCAAGCAAATCCATGATTTGGTTAATAACCATTATTTTGACTGGCACCTAGTAATGCCAGAGGTTTAGTCAATATATTTCAAAAATGGGGGCATCTATGTGTGGACAACATGTTGTATTTGATCACCGAATCAAGTGCCTTGGTTTACAGAGAAGAGCACACAATGTTCTTCCATGGCAGTAGAGAGATAACTGAGAGTTCTCAAAATCTTTGAAATCCAGCCCAGTAATTAATGAGAATAAATGAGGATTTAGTTGTCCAGGCTTAGGCATTTACATATTTGAAAACTGTAAACTTTTGGGGGGAATAATTCAACACAATACTAATGAATATTTCTGGCATTAGGATCTTTCCATATGAAGTAAAAGACTTTTTATAAGAGCTTTCTAATCTTGAATTCAGTACAATCATTAAAATAAAATTCTTGTTTTCCAAAGAGCTAGCTGATGAACTGATTATGCAGCTGCAGGCTTGTTTTGCTTGGGTTTAAGTGCAGCATGATCTCGACATAGTGTTGCTTAAATACATTGAAGCTGAAAATATTTTTACAAGTCTGAATGAAAATTCATTCTCTGCAAGCAGTAAGTATTTCAACCAGCAATATGAGAATGTAGTTTCAATATAAAAATCTCTGCAAGCATGTTCCAGGTCCTCATAGCAGTGTTGTGAAGCCTGTACCTTTTGCCATAAGCAGCACTTCAGATGCAAGGGGTTGGTCTGTGATGTCTCAGGATGCTTGGGACCTCAGCTGAACACCTTTTTCCACAAACAGGCAGGGGAGTATAAGAACAATAATAATTATAATTTCAAACATTCTCTCTTCTAAAATGTGAGGAATGCTATTTTAAAACTCACCTCTGTTGTGCATGTTTTTAATCTGTAGAGCAGATGAAGCTGTAAGTAGCACCTTGGAGTGACTGAAATCATATTCTTAAAATGAAAGATTATTTGAAAATATTTAAATGTCCCAGTTCTGTTACAAAATATGGTAGAAGAGTTTGTAGTTTATTGAAATCAAAGGTCTATTTTCTTATTATGTAAATATACTCAGAAAAGGAAATACTGTAAAAGAAGAGCTGCAGTTTTAAGCAGCTGACCTAGCTGTACTTAGTTATTGAACATATTGTGCTCACAAAAATGTTCATTGTTTGGGCATGCATTCTGGAAATTGGTATCATGGCCTGGCTATTAAATAAAAATAATGTCTGGATTAAAATGTACATCATATTCAGAGCACTGGGATAACTACACAAATATTTGAAATCGAATTTTTTTGGTTTTGAGGGGGCGTCTAGCTTTTTTCTGAATATTACAGGCAACTAGCTTGAGAGAAATAAGTGAGAACTGTAAATATAATGTTGAATGTTACCTCTGACTAATGGCATGTGTGATCCATGAGTCTCATAATGCAAACCGACAGTCATTCTGTGAGTCAAAATTTAGACAGACTTCAAACAGATGAGCCGCATATGCCCTGTGCTCGGCTGTCATACGCTGGCATCAGCTGACAGCAATGGCAGAAATCACAGGCCTCATGAACTTATGCTAAATGTCATGCTGAACTCAAATGGTAGGTCTGGGCATCTCCAGAGAGTACAGTAAGGAGGTCGGCAGTCCAGGGTTTCTCAGTGGTGCTGAATGTGCAGAAGAGTTTGGTAAGGAAAAGATCCAGTACTTGCTAGGCAGAGGTAGAGCTCCATGGTTCTGTTGGTCAGGGAGCCAGGATGCAGGACCAGCATTGCTACTGCAGCCCAGGTTTGTCATAGCGGTCCTAGATTCCCTTCCTCTAAAATCCTGAGAAATGCTTGGAGCCAAAACTGGTTTCCAGTGCTTGGCATTGGGGATGGAAGAGAATTTTCTCTGTAAAGTAGAAATGTCTAAATAGCATAGAATAATTTTAAACAAACTATCCTATTTTTCCATGCTACTGCTTGCTAATCATGAGAGCTTTGTTTCGTGTTCCTTCTCTCCAAGTCTATCGTTTCCATATTCAGACAACGAAGAGATGCATTTTTCACAGCACAGTTGCTTTTACAATAGATAATGAAGTTAGGTAAGACTTCACTGCAGAACAAAGCAAAACAAGGTGCAAGATAAGAAGTGAAAGGAAGTCTAATCTTCATCAGGAACGTGATGGTAGTGGAAGTCTCTGGACTATTGACTATAATGGAAATAAGGCCTGGAAAACTGATCTAAAATTTTGCAGTGCTGTCAAAAATAGTATACAGAGGCATGGGAAAAATACAGTTCAAAGCATGATTGCTATGTGCTTAAAATCCTCTCCTGTTCACATTTGCCTTTGTATAGGGTTCCCCTCTATGTATACTCTATGCTATTTATCTTCACAAAACAAAGTAAAAAAAAAAAATCTTCAAGAGTACATCTTGCTGTGAATTGTTCCAAAATGAGGTATGTTGTAGGCTTTGAAATGTCCTTTGTAACTGGTAGGATGATTAAGGTGCTCCTCTAGCTCACCTTTCAGATAATAAGATGTAATGCTTTACTAAAGCTTTACTATATACAGTAGTTAAATCTGGCAAAAGTTGGTCCAGCACTTATGTAGCTTAGTGCTGTTCTGTTTAGGAAAAATGAAATATATGTAGACAAAGGATAGACTTTGCCAGGAATAAATGACATATTAGATTCAGGAAATTCCTGTGTGTAAAACTGGGAGTATTCCCTGCTGCAGTATATCTGTAAAAATTCTTCTTGTGATTATAATACTAAATTCAGCAATATATCGTGTTCACTTTATCTCTCTCCTGCTGGTAATCAGATGAATAATTTTCCCCTAATGTTAATCATCCATCCAGCTGTGAATTTGCACTCTGGGAAGGTGATGCACAAGACAGAATACTGTAATTCTTGCTGTGCCTGTTTTCTAACATATTTATGTTTAACGGTTTTAATGGTGTTAAACCTTAAGCAAATAGAGCAAACCTGCAAAGCTGTGTATTTTTGCTTTCTGGCTCATAGTCTTTTTGATAAATGCAACTTTTTTAGTATTTTCATGGGTTAGTAAGTCTTCAGTTTTAAAATAACCAAAAATATATTGAATATAATCTATTAGAATATAATCTAAACTGAGTTATTATTTCAAAGATAAGTGTAACAAATCTTGCCATTCAAGGTCATCATTACCAAATAATAAGGAATTAAAAAATCTTAGTTCTCTCCTTCCTGTTAACTTGCAGAACCCAGCCTATTGACTCAGGTTCAACAGAATGATCCACCTAGGTGGAAGTGTAACTCTATTCCTCTCAGTCTTTTTGGTATACGGATCAGTGTGGGGGAAAACCAGTAATTACGAGTATTTGCACAATTATGCCATGTTCAAGGATTTATGTTATTTTACATCCATTGAAATATAAACGGCACTGTGAACTGCCCTCTGTGGTACAGCAATACTGTCACGTTGCTTCTTCACTGCTTTTGCAGTCCAGTGGTCCATGCTGTTATCTCTTGGCTTGCACTTGAGTACTTGATGGAGCCCATCAAGTGATTCCCTTGTCAAGGCAACCTGAGCATGGGGGGAAGAGGCTGGGGCATATGTGATGCCCTCACCCCCATGTGCCCTGACATAAAGACCAGCACTTGACACTGCTCAAAGGTCCCAGAAGTGTACAATGGCTTGGTACTTAAAACTGTGTTATACTTAGAAGGTGTCATCTTATAAGTGCCTTAAAATTCCCTGTCTAACCTGATAGAGAGAGCATTCAGAACATAGCTGTAGCAGCTCATCAATACCTAGCTAACCTTTTGCAAGGCAATTTGAACATGTGGTTATCTGCTTTGTTCTGTTTGTTAAACTGAAATTATATGGACACATACAGAGGGAAAAGAATTTCAAAATGCAGTAGCTAATTTTGTTTCTCCTTCCAGTTTGTGGTGACACTGATATTGGCTACTGGCTTTATTGCTGTGCTGTTAATAAGTTTAAAGGATGATCTTCTCGAAATCACTGAGATGTTCCATCCCGTCAAGTGAAACATTTCTATTTTAGGGGGTGTTTGTCTCCAGTGAATTCTGCTTCCTTCCTTACCTCCCTTTTCTGCCAAGCTAATGTTAAACTTCTAGTGTGTGACATCATTCTCTACAGATCAGCAGTATGCTGTATTGTGTGACACAATTTATTTTTGTGTAGCACCACTCATATGGCATCTGGCAGGCCCCTGGAGAGAAAGAAATGGTTACCTCTGCATTGCTAAGTACAGGGATTGTCTTGCACGCAAAAAGAGTAAAATAAGATGCAGGGACAGAGTGAAACAGAAGAAACTGAACTTAAAACTTGCCAAGGTTGAAGGGATTAATGTGGCAGATGAGCCTCAGCTGAGGTAGAAGAGGTGGATGAGTAATGGGAAGGAAAAACTGAATGAGCTTCAGAGTCAGTTTTACTCTAACACAAACAGGACAGTCTTAAAGGCAGATGTGAAGACGGGAAGTGCCTTGGCAGGAGAGAGGCATTTCCAGGTTGGAGAGCGGTGGTGGTCGGAGGGGAAGGGAGATGGTCCTTGCACTGACCGGCTACTGCGAGGTGGGACACTGCAAAGGTCTTGGGGAGGGAGCAACTGCCCACCTGGAAATACAGCTTCTCTGATGGCAAGAGGGTGAAGGGGAATGATGTGGTTGACACTGAACAGGGTTTGGCAGTAGGTAGGGTTTGGAGAAGTTTGTTAAGTTGGCAGAGGACGCTGTGAAGGGACTGCACATAAATGCTGCTGGCCTGTCATCATGCTTGCAACCCTACAGTACACAGAATAAGCACGTAAAGGGAAAATAAGCAATATTCCTCCTGTCCATATGAATTGTTTATTAGCAATGGATGTGACAATTTAGTTTGAATACATGATCTGCCAGTAACAGGACAAGATAACAGCATGTCAGGAAGGAAGGGTTGAATGTGGAATAGCCTTCTGAGCCTTAGGAAATTCAGTTTCTGGAGCGAGTACAAGCTTTCTTCAAAAAGTATTTTATCTTAGTCTGAATCTAAGCTTTTCACAAAAAAACATGTTTCCAGTCTTTGTGTGAGTAAATGTTAGTCATTTTACATTATGTCCAGTGCTCCCTTCCTTTTTAAAATCTGTGGATAGTTGTGTCTATGCTGTTCTTGGAGAGATCTAGTCTTGCTGGGTCCTGCCCAGAATGGAAAACCAACTCATTTCACCACAACCATTGCTGGTGACAGTCTGTGACTGCCAAGCTGAGTGTCAGCATCCCCTCAGCTAATGGAGTGGGGTCTAGGATTCAAAACTGAGGCTTGAAAAGGACAGGAGAGTGGATGGTCCAGCCCAGAAAACAGGGGTCAGGGTAGATTAATGGGGACTTTCCAGTTTGCTTCATGGTACGTGCTTCTGGCTGAAGTGCAGAACAGAGCAGGGAGAAGGAAAGTGCTCACTTTCCAGGTGTTCGAAAGAGAGTAGGCTGGAGGCTGTGACTTAGCACAGCACTGAGTGAGTGACTCAGGTGCGCTTGGTGGGGTTTAAGTCATTGTTTGAAGTTTAGCACAATGTAAGTGCATTATCAAATAGAAATAGCTATGATATTAAGTATGCACTGAATTTTAAAATGCTTTTCTCCATAGAGTTCAGGGTCAATATACATAAGAGTATGAATCACAGATACTGATTTTTATTCATGTATTACATTAACTGAAGCCTTATTTCTAGAGAATTTTTCTATTAAAACTTAAAATAAATAATGTAGAATAAATGGTATAACTAACCTGATATAGCAGTAACGTGAATTTGGTATCAAAAGTTGTTATTTGTCTTTGTAGCAATTCTTAGTTCATTTAATTTAGTTCTGAAGTTTTAAAATTATTTTATAAAGTTTCATAACCCTAAATAAAATAGAGGTTGCTGTTCATTCCAAAAGTTTGCAGCTGTATATAGGGCATTGGGGTTTTACTCTTTGTAAGAAATCTAGTTGCTTTCTAGTTTTGCTGAACAAGTTGGTTTTTAATGATCTAACAAATTACCAGAATATAACTGTGCCCATATATATATATAAATAAGCTGTTTTTTCATTCAAAAGAGAGGAAATTTCTCCTCCTATATCGGTTTTTCATATATTTTTCTTATATTCTGAAAAATATTTTAAACTACACATGCATGATTATTTAACAGGTATACCTTTAAACTATAAAGCGTTTGTGTTTAATAAACAAACCATTTTAGAATTTTCCAAGGAGTATTTTCTTCCATTGTGTACTTTGACATTTTCCATTTGGGAAACCTCCATTTGGGAAGCATTTGATGAGATGATCATCAAAGAGTGGAAATGTGACTGTTGATTTCCAAACTGTTTCAAAATACCTCATTGCATCCAAATTATTGTATTGATTTTCCTATTTATTTATTTACCCTTAGCCTTTGAAAATCTGTCCCATCCTTAGAAAACGTTCACAAGGAAATATTCTGCTAGATAATCCTCTTAAAATCAGGCCTTAAAATTCTAACAACACGGTTGTGTTTTCATTAGGCCGAACAAAGGATGTTTTATATGAGCAATAAGAAACTCTTCCATATGATGCTTTAGATGTCTTTTTAGGGTTTTAGTAGAAGATAGGTCTGTAGCCTAAGAAGCATCCCAGGTAATTCTAGGACCACGTGATGATTTCAGATCCCTAAATACAGGGTGTACTGGAATGTGCCAATTTGCTGATATTGGTAGAATTGCCCTGGGGTAGATTTCCCATGACATACTTAGCAAACAATTTACAAATTTAGCAAAAAGCTCCATAATGTTTTAAAAGTGTTCATACTAACACTGAGTGGTTATCACTCTGGATTATCATTAACAGGTGACTGATCCTTTCTTAGTAAAAGAAAATAAAAAAATAACTTGCCTACAAATTCATCTTTGCAGGAATTTCCCATATTTAACGATTGAAAATTCTAGCGCAGATGAATCATACTGAGCTTAAATGAAACCTATTGAGTTTGGACTTTTGCAACATTAGTCAGTGCAGAATGTTACATATTTTGATAAAGACAGAGAAAGGAAGTGAGAAATAGAATGGAAAAGCCTGTGTGATTTTTTTTTTCTCTCTTTTATATGAAGCTTTGGCTAGTGTTTTAATACCTATTTGAAGTGTGGTCCCTATGATAAATAACTGAAGGTGTCTGTTGCTGCTTAACAATGTCAGAGAATTCCCTTCTCCCTGAAATCAATTAATTCTAAACTGGAAATTTCAGTACTTTGTTCACAGTTTCTTAAGTTAGCATATTTCTAGGAGCTTTCTGTGAATGTAATTCCTAGCTGCACTGGTGCTTTTGTTTCTCTTCGTCTGTGGAGCCAGGGCTCTACTGTAAGGATAGAATTCTATCACTTTTTTTNTTTTTTTTTTTTTTTTTTTTTTTTTTTTTCACATTTGATGTGGTATTTTGCATACAGCTGCAGAGTAGACAGTTACCTTTGAAAAGAACATTTGGCTGGTTTAATTTGATTAGAGCAAACCACCTCAATCATTTCTGAACTAAGGCCGTTTTCATTTTAACTTGGCAGTAGGAGTTGGGAATGTACTGACTGTGCTTACATGTTTGGGGGAGGACTCGTTTGGATACACAGCTACCGCCAAAGTGAAACAACCTTAAAGGACTTTGACCACTCTGCTCCTTCCCCATAGAAAGGGAGGGCTGTGAAGCCATTGAATGTCACATTTAACTTTCACTCATTATGACAAGGAATTGGACTCCTTGTGAGTGTTTCTACAAAAGATTGGAAAGCTTTAATGCAAAGAAATACATAATCATGCATTTAAAAAAAAACCCATGATACTAAAAACAGATCTAGGACATGAAAGTCTTTTATTTACAACAAACTTAAACATCCCTAGCAATACCATTTTGATTAAAGTTATAATAAAATCCAACATATAAATAGAAATATGGTGGGTTTCTCAAAGATACATTGTATCAATGTTAAAATTGTATCCATTTTAGTAAGTCTTAGAAAGATTCCCACATTCTGTCATTCTCCTAGCTTTGACTTCCTACCCCTTTCCTCATTGTATAAATAAATTGTGATGGGTTTTTATGTTGCATATTAAAGTTGAAATTAGATTCTTTATATTTAAAGTATTATGTATTATATATAATTTTTGCTTTTCAGTTGCCCTCACTGGTAATCAAATCATTTTCCTAGAAAAGCTCTCGTGGCTGTCTAGAATATCAATGTGTCTCATAATAAATGACAGCCCTTCTATAAATTATAGTCAGATGGTATTCTCCAGAAAAGACAGTTCTGATCTTTAAGTGCTCTGACTTTGCAGTAGTGGATCATCATACATACAATGTTTTAACCAGAAGATTACAGTTGAAGAAAGATCTTCTGGTTATTCTTGTATTATATTCTGAAAATCAATATGCACGGTTAACTGTTCATCTGTGTGACGGGGGAATTGCATCCACACCTTCCAGCTAATCCAAGAATACAGCTGTAAATTTAAGGCTTGAGTTTCCACTCTTGAAGTTAAAGTCCACAGAGCTACACGGATTCAAACAGCTCTGGTTCTTCAAATCATAAATTCCTAATGTTAAGATGAACAAAGATGCATTAGGACAGGCAGGCTGTGCAGAGGTTTCCCATCAAGCGTGCACATTCGAGACCTTACCGTTCAGATTTTAGATGCTGCAACTACTGAGTTCACCAAACTGGGGTATAAAAATAGTTCTTTCATTAGAAGGTTTTTCACTGATATGGACTCAGAGTTACTGTTGACCTGTTTCACTCCTCTGAAGTACGTTCCCTTTCAGCACTGGAAATAATTCCTCTCTCCCTCAGTATGTACCCTCTGAAACATTTGAAGTCTATCTCTGTGTTGTCACCTAAGCAATTTGTACAATGCTGTGCTTACTCCAGAACTCCAGGCTGCACCACAGACATGGTCATTTCAGTGGTATGTATGTCTCCCTTCTTCAAGAGAAAATGCTTCTGTAGCTACAGAGACTTTCTGATTGCTGTACAGCATTGAAAGTTTATGTCTAACTTGTTATTCACTAGGACAGCACTAGAACTTTTATTATTGATTTCCAGGTTTCTTTGGGACAGTGAAAGTTAATGACCTATATTATTTTTCTCTCCTAGGAAGTAGGTAATGAGGTGAATCTCATTTTGCTAATTTTATCTAACAGCATACTTTCTTTGTATTTGTGATCTTTATGACAGAGATTGAGCAGCATCTGCACTTCTAATGAGTGTGTTGTGTATCCTTAGATAACCTTCTAGATTGTTAATAGAGATAGGCCTACCCACTGATGTTTGTGGTTTCCTCGCAGACATCTCTAATCAATTTGTTGCCTTAATGTTCATCTCTGCTTTTTATAAAATGCTGAGCAACAAGATTTGATCAAAGCAATAATACCCATATCCAGACAGGTTTGAATCAATGACTATAGTCCGAAAATCAGAATTAAATGTCTCATTAAACTTAAAAGATTTGGCATTCTTGGAAGGGCCCGGACAAGTCAGTACTTCTGCAGAACTGAGCACCTGTATCTCTTCATTGCATGGAATCCCATTCATCACATTGCCTTTTCGTTTGTAACATCATTAAAAAAAAAGACAGTTGCCTGGTGTTACTTAATTCTATGCTGCTTATTATTCATGTTGTCTCTCTTGAGAAATCAAGAAGGTTTTATTACTTTTTAATTTTATTTGATCAGATTAAAACATTTTTAGAGATATCAGTTATTTCAAAAGCAAATCTTTATGCAGTAGTGAAAAAATACAAACAGAAATGAGACTGGAACAGAAAGAAATGAGACTGGAACAGAAGACCATATCAGTACAATAGCAAGAATAGTTAGGAGTTGCACTGAAGAGTCAGGTAACCCATTTGACTAAAAATGAAAGGTATTTGTGGCTATAGATAAAACCCAGATAGGTGAATTACACTGATGAGGGACTCTCTTTAGAAGACATTTTAAGTATATCAGAATGTCCCAAATCAATAGGATATTGTGGTGTCTGTAAGAAAATACATTTCAAAGACCGCTTGGTTTCCAGTAACCCAAAGTTGAGAGTGGGCAAGACCATTCTGCAGAAAAAAAGCTTAAGTCATAAAAAGCAAATTTCAATCTTCTGCCATCCTCTAGATCAGTGAAGTAATATTGAGCCTGTAATTCTGGGAGAAGCTGGAAAGTCAACTAAGTTTACTAATAGAGTAATAAAGGACAATTTCAACCACCGTTCATAATAAAGTGGACCAATCAGACAAGGTTTAAAGACAAAACTTACAGACACGGTTAGTGAAGCAGCTGTTCCTGGAGTACAAGGAAGAGAGACCACTCTGCAGAGCCTGAAGTAACTTGCAATAGCTGGTTTAAGAAATTCTTACAGTCAAGACACATAGTCATAGTGGGCACAATAATTAAATCTGATTTTTTGGGGAAAGGGACAGTGCCCAAACTTGATGTAGTAACAATAGGCTTTAGAAAAGAGAGATTAAGATACAGGAGGTAATAAAAAATTCAACAGTCAAGAGGAAGCATATAAAAATGCTTAGATTTAACATGGTAGCTACTTAAATAGAGATTTGTAGCAGCACATTTTGTCACCTGAGTCATACACCTTTCCCTGGTGTGAGGCTTGGTCCAGTCACTGGAAATCCTGGCTGCTGCTTTGGAACTATAGCTTCTTCCTGAGTGCTAGATGTAGCAGGACAGTTTAAACGTATTGGTTCCTCAAACTCTCCAGAGGGGTGAGGGATGTCAAAGGGAGACACCAAACTTTCTCTCCCCCATGGCTCTGCTCCAGTATATCGTGATGGATGCACAGAAGGTACACATAGCCATGCATTAAAAAAATAAAACAGGAATGTAAGGTAATTGTGAGCAGACATCTAACTTTAACCATCTGAATGTTAAAAGTATACTCCATCCTAATCATTTAGAGTCTCCCCATAGTGAGTGCAGAGAGAGAGGATGTGCTTTCTGAGAATAATTCATCCCACACACCCTCTGTATCCACCCTGGAGCAGAATGAATTGCCCTCTGGAAATGCCTGCCTCCCTCTGTTGACTGCAAAGAGAGCCCAGGTGGCTAATGCAGGGTGGTCACCCAACCATAGCCTGCTAGAGCCAGAGGAGATTAATGCCAGTCAGTACGGTTCAAGTTTTAAGGTGGAAAGTGTAAAGACTAGTAGGGAGTTTGTACAGCAAATAAGAGAATTTACAAAAGGAAATGGGAAATTATTTTGGGCGTGGGGGAACAAAAAGTTGGTATTGGAATCAGAGAGCACTTCAACTATGAGAAATTAGAGGAGGTAATCGAATAAGAAATTAGTATTATAGGGAAATTTATTTTTTTTTTACCAAAGTCTGTAGTATATGGATTGTTGGTAAGGGTTTGTACAAGACACTGATTTTTATCAGTTGGCAAAAATTATGTACTTTTCCTAATAGCAGAGTGTGGGTTTCTGTAAAACACACTGACTTTTTCTGCTTTTAGTTTGTGCTTGGCATTAAAGTACTAAGGGCAGCAGGATGTAGCTGGAATGGGTGAGCATTGCCTGGTTACCCTGTACTCAATTTTAAGCTCAAGCAGAAGCTGTTTTGGTTGAATCTTGTTAATCTTTTACAAGAGGAAGAGTAGCTGAAGATGGGTGTTGGAGATGGCCAGTCATGCAGCCTCCAAGTGGTTTAAGGCACCTTTCAGAGCTTTCTCAGATGTAGTTTCTCTTGTGTATTTTTCTCATTTCCCTTCACTCTGCCATACTGGTCTCATACAGGATTTGCCATTAAGTGGGCTGCTTACCTCATTATTGATAAATTCTGATGCTACACATAGTTTCATTGCCTCAAATTCCTTTTGAGCAAATTACGTGATTGTACAATTGCAAGTACCTGGAAGATTCTGGTGTCTAACTTATATTCTGCTCTGAATTATGCATCACCTGACTGCTTGGAAAGCAGTGGTAGTATACCTTTATCTCTTGGAATAATTTTTTGGGAACTTAAAGTTTTATTTTTCCATAATCTCAAAAGGTGTCAGCCCAGATTGCCTGGTAATAACCTGAAAAATTAAAATAAATCAAAAATGCTAACAGATTCTGCGCCATCATTTTTTATGTTGAGTGTCTGTTGGAGCTAGTTCTTTTATAGCTTGATTTACAAAGCTTGACAACAGCTTTTTTTATTACGGAACCACTAAGACAATATAATTGTGGTAAAGCAAATAAGCTGCTCTATTAAGCTGTTTGGATATGCATATTACATATGGGTGTGTGTGTATATGTGGAAAAGAAAAACCATGAAAATTGCAAGGTTTGACTGCATTTATATCAGGAAATTCAGAATTATTATTTTGTAACATGGATGAGGATTATTACACATATAGGACTGCAATTGGTTTAAATTCTGTGCCTTAAAAATGTCTGAAAAGTTTTCTTTTTTAAAGTTAAAAGAAAAAATTGAAAGGGAATGAGGGCAAGCCAGGAAAAAAACCATTCCAAAAGCTAATTGTTTTTAAAAAGTTACCTGACTTTGAAAATTGGAACTTGGAACTGAAATGCCATCTCACTTCTAAGTATAATAAAAAAGTAATTTTTATTAAATGTATTCTGGAAAGAGCAAATGAAAATTATAAAGCCTGATGTGAGTGGCAAAGAGCCCAGGCAATATCCAGAAGAGTAAACATCTAATGGCTTAACCTAACTGGGGCACAGTCTACTGTAGCAGGCAATTGAACAGGGGATGTCAATATTTAAAAGCAGCAGAACTAATTTTTGAAACATATGGCTTTTTTTTCCTCCTGTGTGCAGTACAAATACATATTTTTTAGGGAATATTTAGATGATGGGATTATGTGTCTCCTTTTAATATTGACCCCTTTTTAAATTTTTCAAATCTTGTAAAATTTAAGGTCACTTTGATCTTACTTCTTTCAAGCATGAAATTGCCATCTTTAAATTGCATTATTCACTCAGTTCCAGAACTCATTCATCCCAGACCACATCCTTTATACAAAAATATTGCAATATCATCTTGTCAGCTTTTAAAGGGAGGCTCTTCTTAAAAAGACTCTTGAGTTCTGAAATAATTTAACTAAAGTTTTCTGAATGGACTTGATTATCTTGGCATTTCTAATATATTCATCACTGTCATTGTCACAAGCCTGAAAAAGTGTTCTTGCACTTTGGAAAACCTAAATCTATGTCACTTGTCTGCCTTCTGGAGTGAAATCACACATACTGTACTGAGCTTAGATCAATAGTCATATACCATAGGGGCTTGCATACAGAGGCATTCATGGAAATGAAGACTACTGTGTCTTTCTGGATTTAGAAAAAAAAAAAAAGCTCTACTGTGTACGTTTCTTTCCAATGGACTTGACACAGTTATTTCACAGTCAAATATTTTCGTAATCCAGACACAGATTCTTATTTCAGAACATATAGATGCCAGTTGTGGTGTTTGAAAACCAAGACATACCTCCATGAAAAGTAGGTAAGGGAAATCACCAGAAAATTTGACTCTTTATTCACAGAAAGTCACTTCAATTCTGTGATAACTCAGAAAGCAGCTGAATGGACCTTTATAAAACATATGAACTAAGTCACTTCTAAGTGGAGACAGCTGGGGTCTATTTAATATCCTGTGTAAAATGGTAGAGGTCAGCTTCCTGGAATAACTTAGGGGTTTTATTTCATGAATATCCTACTGCTGCAGGGACCTGGGGTGACAGTGAGGGTCTCGAACTAAAATGCACCATAAGGAAAAGCTCCAGGTCTATAGCTCTCGTTCTGTCTCTGCATTTGTTGCGGGATGGTAGGAAGCATCTTGTGGCCTGCGATATCTGTGCATCCTCATAAATGTCTGTTGTGTGGGTGCTTATTAATGCAAGCAACTAGCCTAATTTTTTTCTTCCAATCCTATTGTCTTATGATTTAGGCATTGGGATACTAATTGAAAATCATTGAGAAGTGACGCTTCGGAAAATAAGTGATTCTCAAATGTACTGACGACCCTACATACCTATGTTATTTCGTAATTTGGGACCTTGGTTCCTAAATCACTTAACTTATCTTGGCAGTTTTATGATGTCTTTTTTTCCCCTTGTTATTAATGCAGCCATATCTTTACTATCTAAGATTATACATTTCCTTAATGTGTTCCCTGTATCTATTCAGTTTAATTGCTCTTGACTCCTTGAGTTTGGAATCTTATTTTCTTTTCTAACTCCTGCTATTCCATTGTATATTGGCCATGTGGGTGAAAAAATTCTACTTTTCTTTGTAGGCCCGTGCCACTGGTAAGTGTTTACACACACACACACACATGCAGAAGTCACACGATATAGCAATTGATATAATTGGTAGGCCAGTGCCACCATTGTCCAGTGATACCTTAATTAAAAGCCTGTGGTGCAACAAGCATGAAAATTCATATAAAAATTGTACATAAATAATGATGTTCAGTATGATTACATATATTTCACAGTGTGAAAATTTGGCTTTTCCTTGACTACATATTTAAATAGAAGATAAATAGAAGCTTTAAAGAAGAAGTGAGAAGGATAATTGTTTCTGTTAGGTGGAAAAAAGATAGAAACTGAAAAAAAAAAAATAGTAGCATGTCACTGGAATAGGCAAGCTGACCACAGCCAGAAAAGGGTTTTGTAGACTGTGCTGATTCTGTGGGCCCTGTACAGTATGTAGTGTTGCCTGTTCAGTCAACTGTACAAAGGCTCAAGACCATCAGCTGTGCTATAAGTTTCTGTGCTCTTTCTCCGACCAGAGGTAAGTAGGATGATTGCAGGGTTTGGGGATGGATTAGAGAAAATAATGAGGAGCAACTCCTTCAGCCCTCGACGTCTCTTGATTTATTCTTGAAATAAAAAAGAATTACATTAATGAAACAATTCATATATGGCTTAGAAAGGGTTAGAACAATTTCCATCTCACCCAGTATTTTTCTGAAGTGAGAAAGAGCAGATAGCTTAGGGAATGGTGTAAGAGCCCAACAGACCTGAAGTCATAATTCCTGGCAAATTAAGGTTCAACAGTTTTGACACCGACTTGCTCTGTGATCTTAAGTAATCTTCGTCCACTGCTTTGTAAGTCCATGCAGCATTTGCAAGCAGATGTGAGCCAGCCCTGCCTCATTCCCAGGCAGATGCCTACTCACTCTGCCGGTGCTTTGAGCCAGCTGGAAGCCGCGTAGCCATGTTAGTGCTGCAGAGCCTCAGCCATTACGCTCTGCTGTCCTCAGATCTTCCTCAGCTCACTCTGAGCTGACACTGGCTGCCTGGACTTCGCAGAGCACACTCTTCTTTGCTCACAGAGCTTGGAGGGATGTGCTTTGTTTTGCAAAATGTATTATAGTTTGCTCATTTTTTTCAGAAATGTGAAAGATGTTGTTCCAAAACAACCAAAATACGGTTTTGTCATGTATTTACATCTGCCATGCACTCTCATTTACCAAATGCTGAATTCATTTTGAAACTATCCATGCATTAAAACGTAAACCCTCATCTCATGCTGCTAAAAGACGCCCCAAAAGAAATAGTTGCCTTTGCCCCAAAGTAATAAAGCAGTCGAATAAAATTTATTGCCAGCTCAAAATGCTACTAACACCTCATTTTCATTGCCAAACTCTGCAAATAATCTTTAATTTGTTTTCTTTTACGTACGTGTGCAAGAGCTCAAAGGAAATACTTAAAAGAGCGTACAGCCTGTAGAATACTTCACTCTGTGTGCATTAATCTTTAAATGGCTGGCTCACAGTGCTGTGTAAACTGGCTGGAAAAGGAGGAAACGTGTATTAGACTTCTACCTGAAGAACTGGAGGATGAAAGCACCTGAGAATCTTACAGAAATAGACACTTGTTTTTTTCTTTGCATGTGCTATGAATTAATTTAAAATACAAAAAAGACAGCTTAGTAGAAGAAATGACATGACAGCCAAGGAGCTCGTATGGCCATGTGTGAATGACTGTGAAAGGGAAAAAGAGCAGCCATGAAGTCCATATTTATAAAAACTTGTAAGATGTAATGTCTTAAATTCTGATGGAATATGTAAGGAATTTGCATGCTAATGAAATGAGGATCCCTTTTTATGTATCGAGTGTTTAAGAGCAATTGCCCCCTGGCTAAATTTATTAAGCCAGAAAAATCTTGTAAATTTCTATTGAAGATTTATTAGTCCCATTTGTTTCTGTTCTGTGCAACATGAATATTAAACTCAATCCTGCAAGTTTGTCACAGGTGAAACTCCCTTTCAAATTAAAGGAAATTCTGGACCTGAGCCAAAGCCAGTTAAATGCATGTACTGACTTCACGAGCCTTAGATAAAGGCTTTTGTGTGCAGAGCTTTTTAGGATTGTTCCTGGTCTGTGGGGCTTGAGTGAATAGGGCAGAGGCATTTTCAGTGTCTTTTTTTTTCTTTTGGCTTCTCTCTCATTTTGTTTTAAGTTCCTTATGAGAAGAAATATTTTAAAATGTCTTGAAAACTCAGTTGAACATAATCTGGAATCCCACCAAGTAAAATTGCTCAGTTATAGTCTTCCTGGAAAAGAGTCGTGTCTCCTAAATTCAGTTAAATTCAAGCATCTTGTCTAAATTAGACATCTAGGCATCTTCCATAGCAAGCAGAGAGAGACAGTACCCACCCCCTCCCCAAGTGATTCAACCAGCCTACTTCTTTCCCTCCCCCTATGGAGGCCTACATGACCCATCCAGACTAACCACCAAACCCCTGAGCAGCTCCATTACATGAGTTATACCTCTTCCACAGTAGCTGAGAGGAGAACTCAGCATTCCACGAGCTCTCCTAAGCTGTTATGTAGATGGATGGCATTTGAACTGTCTGTTGATGGGTAGCCAAAGACAGCTACGTTCAGCAGAGTTGTTTGTTAGTTTTCTTGCAAGCCTTAAATCTGCCTTCTGTATACGCTGAATTTAAGTGTTACCTTAACTTTGTATACCCTTAGTTTTGATGCTTTGGTTTTAGAATAAATATCCCCTCACTGTTTTCTTTCACTTATGAAGTTATATTTTACTCTCTGTCACTCAGTTTTTCTTTTAGAATGCAACTTATGAAGAGGAGTGCAATGTTTAGGTGCATAAATCTGGCTGCTTCCCAAAACCTGGCCCAATCCTGTTTATTTTTCTTATCCATGTGAGCAATTGCCTTTGTCTTTTGATTTTTGGAAATCACCTGAGTACTATTTACTTTTGGGCAGATGGGATGTGATTCATAGCACGTTGAGTGGTGGCAACAGGGCACGGTACAGTGCCACTGGGAGGTCGATTGATTTCACTCTGCTCCCTTCCAGATTTTGCTGAAGTGACTGGAGAAATTCCCTTTGTCTGAGGTTAATGGTGCCCCTGGCATCACGGCACATGGGCTTCTTAGGAATACCTCTGGCATCAAAGCCTGATCAAAGTCATTCGCCTTATCAAGTGTAGCCAAAAAGCACTGTGAACTGCGTCTCAATTTTTATGTCTTTTAACTTCATGAAGGACAAGCACGTGTGGAAATCAACACACAAAATGTAAGACACCTCTTGGATTTTCCTTTGGTCTATTGCTGAATGTGGTGACGGTGTTCACCGCCTAACCACCATGCTTGCATTGGAAGTGGGTGGATATGTCTGGTTTGTTTTCAGGAAATTTTGAGCAGTTCTAGTGAATCCATAAACAGATTGTTTCAACAGATTTAGACGTTTTTTAAAAGTTGTTTTCATGCAGTTTAAGTATCTGGTGTTGCTGTTTCTGTTTGTAAGATAACAAGAACTGTTTCTATCCATTGCTGTTTTCTAGTCCCCTAGGTGAAGACCAGGAAAGCAACGGTTCATGGCTTTGTCCATTTCAGAATTTAAGGAAAAACAAATATTATGATGAACTCCTTGGAACAAATCATGAACATCGTTTTCAGAGATGTATGGCCATATTCAAGAATTAACTTGAGTCCTAAAAGTACTTAAAAAGTTAGGAAGGAGAGACAGTGGTACAGTTAAGGACACTGAGATGCAAAAAGGGAGTTTACATGCAGGGGCCCAAGCTGTAGAGTTCTCACTGCATGGGTAAGAGAAGCCAGACCAGGAACCACAAACATCAACTATCATGGTAGATACAGGTTTAAATGGCATGCAGGGATTTACATTGCTCTTTCCAGATAATGACTGGCTGAGAATAAGGAAGAGAAAAATGACCTTTTTTGGCCTTTTGTCTTTCA
>VYZV01040027.1:820-38985 GCA_013401275.1 Pandion haliaetus
TTTTTGGCTGCCTCACAGGAAAAAAACCCAAGAATGTAAGAAAAAATAATTTTTAACATATTAGAAGGGAGAAATTTCCACTGAAATGCACGTGAAATACCTGATAAAAGGATAAATTAGTAAAATTCATGAACATAATTCATGTGAGGTACAAATATACTTTTATGGTGAAAGCCAGTATATGCTTTTATATTCATGCTCTAAATTTTGAGCACATGTAAGAAACTATGACTTCACCAAAGTCAAGAACAAATCTGCTGCTGGCTTTACTGCACTCAGAGCTTCACCAATGTAGGGAACTATTGTCCAGGAATTACTCTCTGGAGTGAAAAATTACTAGGTTGTCCCAGAGAACCCACAAATTGATGTGTCCCCTTCACTTTAAGCATGTAATGAACCTCACTGAAACTAATGTTGTAAAACAATCTTAATAGTATCTCCTTTGTGTTTAAACTTAGGCCCACATATAAAGCTTTAATCTGTGTGTGTTGCAGTATGCTTTCCAATAAATACAAGTAACATTGGGTTTACTTGTGATTTTGTTGTTTAGTACTACTTATCTATGCCTAATAGTGTTAATAACTTGATGACAATAAAGCCATCTTGTGACTGTTCTCTTCCCATAAAAACAGGTACCTGGCACCTAGTGTCAAATCAGGTGTCCATCACTTGAAAGCAGTTTCTCTTCATCCCATGCTATGCTAAGACTTGAAATACAGAATCTAGTCAGTGCAACACATAAAGAAAGCTGCTTGTGCTTTATGCAGACTATCTCTTACTGAGGATTTGCTGATTTGGTTTGCAGAACATTTTTGTTCTTTACTAAAATACAGACAATTTTTTTTTTTGATGCAAGCAACCTGCAAGAAGAACCGGCACCATCTTGCTGTGATGTTATTTCTCCTTGCTGACTCAAAGACTTACATGGTAAACTGCTGTTGTGCAAATTGCTAAAGGAGGGAGAGAGTCGGACCTTGAGGTAGCAATATTCATGCAGGCTACAGAATTCAGCATTTTCTTTGAAGTTTGCCCTTGTGCAGAGTAGGCCTACTTAATATGTTACCCTGCTTGTTGAAGGCGTATGGGGAAGTGCAAATATTGCATAAATGAAATGCTGGACCCTGCTCAGGCTTGTATTTTACTCATAGTATTCCAGCACTGGAGTTTAATATTTGCTTTTCTTGAATATTTGTGCCAAGAAGACACAACAGCTCAGAAGTGAATGTACAAATAAAAGGTTTCTTAAATTCAAATGGGTTGAAGTGGTCGCTTTCACTGATCCCTATCTCAATTCTTCTTGTTTCAGCAGAAGTATTTCATTTGTACAAAGCTAATTTTTTGTGACCAAACAGAATTTTTTTCAAACCTATTTTGCTGCATTTTCTTGCCAAGTAAATGTTCTAGTAACATTCCTTATCATAATAGAGATCCCTGTTCCCAAACGCTACCTAATCTGCTCAAGTAAAGCTGTAGATCACTGTAGATCTATGCATTTGACTTCAATTCCCTAGTTCTCTTCAGTCATTTTATTTTAGTCATAAAAGGACTAATACATTTCTATGAGGTAAATGAGAATATGAAGGAGCTTCATGGGCTGTTAATGTGCAATTTCTTTTTTTTCTGTGCCTGTTCTTCAAGAAGCAAAGTGGAGATTCTTCCTTTTGCAGGGTTGTATTTAACAGAAAGTGGCTGCCTCTAAATGCATTGTATTCCTTTAATAATCCAGACTGTTGCACAACAATACTATTTTCTGCACTTTGTTATGTATCATTGCAAAGGACTTGATTTCAGAGGTTGCCCTAACTCCTCCAAATCATCAGTAATTAATTTTAGAAACCTCAGGAATCAACTGAGGGATGGTGCCAGTTCAAAGCAGGGACATGATGGTTTTCTGGTGTTCTTCACAGGGAAGCCTCATGGGTGTGTTGTCCTTCTTATGGAAAACCCGCAGGACTCCTTTGCTTAGGAACTTGCAGGAGTGCGTTCTTGATTATACTAAATAAGATGAATCACAGCAGTGATGGTTTATTGTGTCTCTCACTCTGAACCCCAGATTTCCTGGATCTAGAAAGATAGTATTTCCACACCATAAAGGTTTCCTGAAATTGATGGAAAACGACAAGAGCATTGAAAGTCAGGAAGAACTAAACATCAAGTGAGCTATTTGATGCTATTATTCATTAAATGAGTCATCTAATAGTGCTTGAATTCATAAATCACAAAGAGTAATATACCTCATTTTAACAGATGAAGAATATTCAAACACAAGTATTCAATAAAATTCAGCTCTGAGTTAGGTTCCTTAAAACGAGATGGGGTTATCTCAGATTGTCATTCCAAAGCATGAGAAGGGAATTTGTCTAGTGTTTCTGGTTTACATCCATCTGTCTTAGTATTCGTACATTTAGCAGGAGAAGCAGGAGGTGATACCTAACAAGAACTCCCACAGACATAGGCTATAAGCAGCATTTCTAAGAGCAAGAGTTGCAGGGGCTCCAATTCCTTTCTCTGGCCTCCTTCTTTTGCAGTGCAACTTCACTAGCTAATGCAGCAAGGGCTGTGCCATAGTCATCACAAATCATGATAATTTCGGAAGACTGATACATGTTCAGACAAGGAGTTTGCTTTGCAGTCTCTTGCATTTCGACATACAGCTAGTTGCAATCTGTCCTTTAATAGTGCCCAGTGTTGTTCTGCTCCTTAACCAAAATATTGATGGATGTAAACAGCCAATGACTTTTCTTTTTGATTATAAGATCACTATTACTTCTCTAGTTCAGTCTTATCTGTTTGTTGGAAACTAGGAGAGGACAGTGCTTATACTCCTTACAGAGAGTATAAGGTTATAAAACATCTGGGCTTTGTCCTTGTGTAATGACTTGTGATGGCATTTTTCTCCTCCTTTCTTTTAAGAAAGGAGTGGTCAGGCCAGGATACATTGTACCAATAAAGTCCAGGAGAATTTTTCCATTTTTCCTGAATACGTTTTATATGTTGATTTGCTGGAAACTCATTTTTTTTCAAGTTGTCTCTGGGCTCCTAACTGAAACTTTGAAGTAGGTGTTGTCTAACATGCTACCTACAGTGAGGGATACAAGCCTCCAGAGGATGACTTAGACTTGCAGGTTACAAAAAATGAATTTTCAGTTGTTTCGACAATGGTTTTACGTCCCTGCTCTGCCACCCACAGATCTCCTAAATCTTCCTTCTTCTCCCTGTCAGACAAACTCTTCTTTCCAGATTGCCTCCCTATGCCAGAGTCCTTGATCTTCCCCTCCCTTTACCTTAGAAGAAAATCTGCCTTGTCTCTGACTCACTGCCACATTTAGCCCCCTCATGCCTTTGAGTGTTTGTCCCAAGGTTGTTTCCTCACTCCACCCCTTGATTTGTGACTGTACCCATTTTAATCCTTGTCTTCAACCTCTGTCTCAGAGATCTTCCTATACAACTTTGAAGATTACCCATCATTAAAAGTCATAATTAACATAAATGATAAAATATGCAGGAATAGGAGGCAAAGCACATAGTCCTAAGCTCTGTTTCATACTGACTATATATGTCAGTTTTCAGGTTTCTCCTGCAAGTCCAAGCAAGCAACTCAGTAAGCTCGAAGTATTTAATATAGTATACGGTATTCTTTGCCTTGGTTTGCATTATTTGACAACCAGTTTTCAGGTTCGTTTATATGAATTTTTCAGTAGTGCCAAGTTCTCTTCAAAACTCACTACACTTCACTGAAGTATTCTTGGGTACGTGTCTGTGCATGTATGAATATATACATAAAAATATTATATATACACATGCACACACATTTATCCTTCCTATATGTTAAGATTTTTAGTATTTCCTTGTCTAAGATAAGTGGTGCAGATATTTATGCCACTGACAGAGTAAACTGAGCAGTTGGAAAAAGCATGCAGTTTCAGAGTGATTACTGATATATGTCAAAGAGTTTATGTGGTGACTAACATTTTAGAATGAGGAATTATCAATTAATCAGGATATCTGGTGAGAAACAGGCAAAATCGACCAACTGCAGTAATGATCATTAAGTTGCAGACTCCTATGTGTTGTTATACTACCAGCAAACACTGCGAACTGGAAAACAATTTTCATCACAGAACTCCTTTTTTTTCAGATAATATTTCTGTTATTATTTGCATAAAACCTTCAATACTAGGAGCAAGCTCCCTTGTTTCCTTTCCAAAAGGCATGGTTCAATACCTGCTGTCAGTGGAGCATGGGGCTTTCGGAATTTTTGCACTGTTTTGTTCTATACCTGTCGGTGGGTTGGGGGAAGGCAATGGAAGGTATTTCTCCAGGCAAAATTTGGGTTTAAAGGAGCATTCTGGCTTACTGGCAATCTTTCTAAGATGTCCTATGGACTTTAGTTTTTTGTGGTAGCTTCACAATACCGTATGCTATTGTGCAGCTTCTGACACATCTTTCAAGGCTTTTGATAGGATGCTGGAACTGCCCTTCTTGTTTCTTTTCCTTTTATTGCTCACTTATGTTGTTGCAAACTTTTTACAGAAACAAGACCCATCCCAGCCTTTGCATAGCATCACTTTATTTTTAAGAAAGATTCTGTTGAATCAACCTCGTTCTTTTTGTTTTCTGTCTCCTCCAGTCTTTCACATCCCTTCCAGAGTGTTGTGCTTGCGTAACTCAGCATGAGTTAAGTGGATTCAGTCGAAACTCAGCTCCTTTTGTATATCTCCTCGCAATCTAAGGAAGAAACTTGTTTTAAAAGAATCAGTCTATTAGTTTTGCATTCATGAACAGTGAACTTATCTTACCTGCAGGCACAAATTGTTGCTTGCATTCTTCCTGTGGTTGGTCTCTGGTTCATAATATTTATGTATGCACCATATTTTGGTGCTATATGATAACAGTTGCCAGTTTAAGTAAAAGTAGCCATGGGCTAGTGAATTTAATGCCCACTGCCTATGGCCCCAAGGGACCACCCCAGAAGCCAAAGACTAGCTGCACCCTGTGGATGTCCCAAACCACGTTCCCTTTCACTGGCCCTGCCCCTTACACAAAAGCCCAGGAGGAAATGTTTAAAGATTGACTCCTGGGGATTTCCTTATGCCAAAGGCATCATTTGATGGGCAGCTGAGGTAAGTTTTGAACTGTATAATACCACTGGAACTGGTGCAAAGCAGGTGGAACAGACCCAAGCTCAGCCCACAGACTTTAATTGCATGATGACTCAGATAATGTTTCTTAAAGTTAGTTTTTTTCTCCTCCTCCCTCCTCCATCCACTTAAAAAAAAAAAGTGCTCCATATTTTTATTTATTTATCAAGCCCTAATTGCTTGCATTGGGTCATTTCAAGCTCCACTTAATCCCACTTAGATTTTTATTTCTTTTTTAATTCTTTTTTGCGGGGCAGGTGTCTAAAAGCGTACTGGCTGTAAAGTGGGTTGGACATGTAGCGCTGAAATTAAATGACTTAGGCCTGGCTTCACATTTAGAAGATCTTCAGCTTGATAGTGTCACTTGCAATGGTACAGAAGCTATATTTGTGTCTTTGTCCTCTAACAGACAGACCTACCTCCCCCCCATAATATTTTCTAACCAGAGCATCAGGAGTACAGCTGGTCAATGCAGTAAAGAGCACTTAATTCCTCTCCAAAATCAAACATATAGATTTATTTTACTAATAAGTATTGAAAACAGCATCTTGAAAAATTCCCAGCTCGATCGCTTCCTGATGAACCTGCCTTACAAGTATGTGTAAGGTGTATCTTTTCAGAACCCATCCTTCAATCAGCAGGAGCTTCAGATTCCCCTTTCTGCAGTCAATAGAAATCTAGCTGTTGCATCCATATTGTGACATCTCTCCCCTGGAGATATGATATCATCCCATCCCATAACACCTTGTAAGTCTGCTGCTTATCATACCTGGACGGTTTCTATAGGCCTCCCCCTCTTTTGTAAAGGTGCTGGTTTTCCTACCTACCCTCCAACAGCATTCTGGCTTCCAACTACACTGCTTTTCCTCACAGAGTTGGTCTAACTAACAAAATCAAGAAAAGTCATAGCTTTTCCTATGTCCTGTGGAAGGAATTGAGTAAAATCTCACCTACTTTCCTATGTCCACCTGCTGCTACTCATGATCTGTCTCTTACACACCCTTCTGCAGTACTCTCAGCTCTCCCCCTTGGTGACACTATGACCAAGCCCATTTGAGGATTTACTTATTAGATGTTACATGCCAGGAATTTTCATTGATATGAGTCACCAGAAAACCTCACAGTTACTGGGTCTGTGACTTGTCAGCAGTGAGTGCATGGCCTGGGGTAGAAGGAGAAGGCTTGAAGCACATCCAGCTCTTTAGATTTAGATTTCAGACTGGTAATCATGCTGGTTCTCTCATCTTGGGCAAACTCATTCATCTATTCCTAGTAATCACAGTTGAAAGGGGGATGTTTCTTCTTTCTCTCTTCTGAGACTGTCAGAGGACACAGACAATTCCACTAGAGCAAGTGATATGTTTCATGTTGCCAGTCAATAACTGCCCCATCAGTTGCATATCAGTAGTGGAAAGGTAATGGGTTTGTTAACTCCATGCCATTGAAAAATGAGTCACGTCAAGAACATTTCTGTATCTAGCTAGAATTTAGTGATCAGTGGAGTTGTACTAAGATGTGGGTAGGAAGAGCAGAACAGTCTCATTTTACAACGAAGTTATATGACATTCTGGAATTATTAAAGAAAAAGCCCACAATAAGAGAAGTAATCTTATAGAAAGCCCCAGCATCTACTGAAGGTTGTTTGCTGATGGATGACTGATAGAGATATTTAAGGGATGTCAGGGGTCTACTTCTGGCTTCCTAGGCTTTTTACAAATAGAGTTGTCTGGCTGTCCTGGCTGAGAACAAGGAGTAGCCAGAATATTCACTAAAAGAGAGATTAAGCTGCCAAAGACGAGTTTTTGCCATTACGGTACTCTGAGCTGATTCAGAAGCCTGAGGTCAAGCAAGTCATTCAGGTCTTTCTCTCCACATAGGGGTTTTGAAGGCAACCTGTGGACAGCATATCTAAGTGAACCTGATGGTCTCCAGGTAGCACAAGACCATCTGTCACATACCAGATAGGCTCAAGGAAAGCAGTTCTTGGCTGGATTTGGGGCTGCACTGACAGGTTTGCTGTCTGCATAGGTAGCTGACCTGGGCCTGATAGTGGCTTTGGAGCACTCTTGAGGGGACAGCCCACATGTATTCACCAGGTCCAAATCAGGATTTGTGCTCCTTCTTCACAGCTGTGTAGCTGAACATAGCTGATCTTGATACTTACAACTCAGAAAGAATAGGCTGGGGAGTCTTGGTGACATAAGGAATCCCTGAGACTATGACCCTATGAAACACTTAATGTCACCTCTGTGCATGGCTTGTCTCTTTACATGAAATGTGGCTTCAGGTATGTGGGAGCACCTCCAGAATGATGGATACATGCCATGGTGTTCTTTGAGTTGAACCACGAGTCTTTTGGAGTGGAATATATCCCACCTGTGGTTTTGTGTGTGTATATATAGATACATATATAACATGTACTTCTTTTTAAACAGCAGATGATCAGAGAGGCAATATTTCCAGTGACCATAGATGTCAGAAGATAATCCTCTCTTCAGTTAAGTCAGAAATTTCCAGAAGTCATCAGATAGAGTAAATACACTTCTAAAAATTCCAGCATGTGCAAAATTTCCTCCTTGTTTTCTTCCCAGAATGGCTGCTAATCAGATGAAGGGAATAAAAATTAATATAAAGCATATTCAGACTTGGCTCCCTCCCATCATTTAGTAATGGGTGGCCCTTATGGCAAAAAAAAGGCAGAGGTAATATGAGGCAGCAAAGACCATGCTATTTTAAGGGAAATTAAAAGAGGAGGCCCAATGGAACAGACATCTGGTTTTCCATGCCACTGGAATGACAGCATTTTTGTCTCCTCATCAATGAAAACTTTTTAAAGAAAGAAAAGTAAATCGTCATGGTACTAAGGACTGAAGGGACCATAAATGAGAAAATTCATAAATTGGATGCAATTATGATCCACATGCGATCACTTCCTGCCACTAGTGATATTTGAATCTGTATAAGCAAACAGATACGATGGTGTGTAAATTAGGAGACAGTAAGTACAAAAGTGGTAAGTTAGCTCTAAAAAAACTGCAGAAAAATGTATATTATTCTCTTTTGTAGGAATACATGGAAGCCCCAGTTGTTATTCCCAAGCAGTACTATGCAGACAATATAGAAAGGAATCCCAGCCCTTAGAAGACATAAACAGTCAAAAAGGCAGCGGGGAGAAGGTGTGCAAGGAGATATTAATAAAACACAGCTGTTCTGCCAAGGGCATCTGTACAGGGCTCCATCACTGTGCACTGGCTTTGGCTTCATGATCAGTTCCAGGAGCACCTCTGAGCACCTGTGTAGGGCAGCAGAGTTTGTTCAAAGCACAGAGGAATCCAGGGCCTCCCAAAATCCACCTACATACGAACATTTTGATGAGGAATAAAAGCACAGTCTAGCTGTAACTGAAATAGAGTATGGTTAGAGCAAACCTCCTCATCAACGTGGGACCTGTGACAGCAGAGCACCAAGTTGACAGTGATGCTTGAGGGGTACCTGAGGAACAGGTGGGTTCCTCAGAGCATGCAGCAGGGGCCAAGGGAGACTATTCTCCAGTTGTGTGCTGCTGAGGGACTGAAAAACAGAAAGATGTACCCCAATAGCCAGCACTTCTCTGTACGTTTGAATGGGAAGGTCTATGGTTGGCAGCCCTGCTCTGATGGACTGCCTTAGTTTTAACAAATTGTAGCAAGGAAGCCTTATTCCCCAGTCCCATCCCTTAAGGATGGCCACCTCCAGCTGACAGCTCTACCTGGGGACTCTGTGTGCAAAGGCGAATATTTTATACTCTGAGTTCATTTACATCCAGTTGAGTCTGGGTCTCTGCATGTTCAGACTGAGGTGCAGTCAGAGAGGGTAATTGGAAGGTTTTATTTCATATCTTAACAGACAACTCTACTGGGCATATAGTCTAGCTAATAGGCTAGTAATCACAGTGACAGAGACATCAATGGAACTTAGCTGTAGATTGAAGTACTATGGTAGGAGAGAACAAGCATCTACTTGATCTAAGGAAGATCTAAACAAGACCTGAAAGAAAACCACTTTTTCATGAACAAAAAGTGGACTGGATTATGCCTCAAGAGCAGGACCACATTCAGGAGGTGGCACTGCCCATAAGGAGACCAGGAAAGGAGCCATGACTGCCCAGTCTCCACACAAACAAAAACCGATAATGCCCTTACCACCCCACAACTCTGCCCAACACCAACTGCTCTTGAAGAGGGACCAGTCTCCCACACAAGGGAAGAGTGCCAAAGACACTGATTTTAGCCTGGCTGCAAGCTCAGCATGTTTCCCTCAGGTTTGCTTTCTTGGGTTAAATTTCAACACTTTTTTGGTGCACTAAAACCTTGGCACTAACTTTCATCCTGTTCCTGTTGAAATAATTTTTCCCACTGCGGAGCTCTGCGCTGCCCTCTCCTCCTTCCGCGCTGTTGTGGAGGTGCTAGGTTGTGAAACTTAACCCTCCCTGTCTCACAGGACACGCTAACATCAAACCTCTGTCCTGGTGGTGGTGCAGGCACACCTGCGTTGTAGCAACCCATTGTGGCATCCCATAACTGCTGTGTGCTCACTGTACTTCAGAGAGGCTTCCAGTCCTCAAGGGTACCATACGAAAGCGTTCTCCTGCAGAGCTGCTTCTAATGATGTCTTACAGCTGGGAATTGCAAATGCTTTAAAGTGCACTTGCACCCCAAGGAATGTCTTTGTATAATGCTGTGAACACAACCAGGGCTTTACATCCATCCATGCATTCATCGGGGCTGAAACCAGTGGGAGATGCAAAAGGTGGAGAAGAAATGTTATGTTACCACCTGGACAAAGATTCATGTTCTCCTCTTGGAAGAGTCTGATTTTCTTCATGTGTACTTTTACTCTCTGCATAGTACTTTTTGCATTCTTCCTTGTTAGATTCATCTCTTATAATGTTTTTTGGAAAATGTGACAACTTAGTTTATGCTCTGTTTCTGTGTGATTGCTGTCTGCTGTAATATGTTTCTATGATAAGGACATGTAGCTGCTCAGTGTTTGGCACTGCCTTTCCCTTAAAATCTATTAGCAGCAGGAGCAAACCCCAGAATATAGCATTCACATTCTCAGCAGGTCAGGACTGATTTTAGTTTTCTTTTTATAGAATTGTGTAAAGTACTGTTTATAATTCAGTACCTTGTAATCCTTTTTTTGTATTTCTTTAATGCTTTTTAAAGGGACTTGCTGATTAAAGTAAAAATAAGAATATGGCAACTGCAGCTATCAGTTGGTTTTGGTACCTTAAGACAGCATTGAATGTTCCAAAGTCAAAGAATAGCCACTTCACAGCTAGGAATCGGATTTTTCTAAAGGATGCAAATGTCCTCCTAATTTGAGAGCAGCATTTCAATATCCATGCTGTAGAGTGGAGTGGGCAAATAAAACAGCCCAGTTTTGCAAGCTTTTTGTTTTAAAGGAAAGTGCGTCATTGGGATGGTACAGCTCTGGCCCTTACATTTAGTTTCAAGTAATTGAATAACTTGCAATAAAAGGGCTATTTCCTTTGATGTGTGTTTTTAACCTCTGCCTGCAATATGTATCAGAAAGATGTTAAAATATCTAAATATCTCTAAGTATTTCTTATATTTTGAGTTAATTAAAGCAATTTTAAATACTCTACAGAAGATAAAGCTATAATACATAAACACATATTACAGTATACTTAGTGCGACAAACATTCGGACCATATTTTCTATTGCTTTTGCATAAAGTGTGGCAGTCATCATCATTCAGACTGTATTTACAGAGCACATGGAGAGCAAGACCACCAAATTTGCCTAGAGGAATTAGACTGGGCTTATATTTTTGCTGCATTTGTGCAAGTTAGAAATGGTGTCTTGGCTGCGATTTGTATTTCCTATTGTTTGTCAGTTTGTAAAGAAACATCCGATTTATCTGTGTATTGCAGGAAGTCTGCACTCCAGCTGGTCAGGTTAGCCTGTGCTAAAAAAGCATATAAACATTTTAATTTGCAGTACTTTCTTTTTAAAAAATGTGATACTACTAGTTCAGTAATTCTGCAATTTGGTTTTCTTTTACTTATGTAGATCAAAAAGTACTGGCTGCTGCTGAAAATTTTATTTTCTTTGCTTTTTGTTCAGTAGTCACTGATTTTTACAAAGGATTGTGAAATTGTTTACAGCAGTTATCTACAAAAAGCTTCTGAGCTTTGTTATTTATGTTGCTTCTATTTTTTTCCTACCTCCTATTCCACAAAAAGATTCCAGATGCATTTATTTTCAGGCAGTTAATTATCCCCAGAGATCAGATGTTTGGCTGATTCATAGAGAAACTTACAGCCTTCCTCACGGTCGTGGTTTTTCGAGTAGGAACTAGCTTCCAGATTTCACCTTCTTTCCTCTTATGATCTGATTCTCATTATGAGTAAGGGCTTCATCTCACTTCATTCTTATATCACTGCAAGATTTTCACTGTAGGTAAGGCTGGGGTTTATTTTTTATATATCTAAATTTATATATCTATGTGTATATTTATATATATACAGAGAGAAATTTCTATAAAAATACGTTGTTGACTTGAGTTCTCTGTCAAATTTTTTAAAATTAGTTTACTTTCTCTTTTAATGTGGGATGGTACAAAAGTATTGTGAACCTTATAAGTAACTGTGACAATCTTTTTTCAGATAATTTTAGCAAAGGGCACTGTGATCCTGTTCATAGTAACACTTGGAAGTGTATAGCTGACAAGATAGAATTTTCTAACCATTATCTAAGAAATTGCAATTTTTCAACTCTCTCATTTTCTTCCAGTTTTTTATATTCTTTTCAAATATTGCCCAAAGCTGTCATTATACTGTTGTTAGAAAAGTAAGCAAGTACTGCATCCTCTTCAAAGGAAATCTGGGGTAAAATGGCTCATGAGAAGATAGCTGCCTGCATTGAAGGGATTTAGGATGTGTCCTCTGATCAGACTCGTTCTTAAATAATGAGTTTTCAAAGTGCTAATCTGCAAAGGGGTATTTAATCATCTGAAAAATATAGTGCTTTGTTCTCAACTTGTACAACACCAGCAATTATGCAGAAAAGCAACATGAAGACTCTGGAAGACACAGTGAGGTCCTCAGTAGGGCACATTCATTCCGTCCCACATGGACAAAATGGGATTACTTCCATAAACATCACAGGGTGATCCCTAAACGTCATTGGTCTAATGGCTAGCTTTCTTAATCTTACTTGTCTTTATCTTACCGGCTGTCATTCAGAGGCATCTGCCCTAATTATCAGTGATTCAAAATTATTTGTAATAGGCGTATGCAGAGTTCCCTGCAGTACTGTGTATGTATGCAATTGTTTTAATATCATTTTGCAGAAGGTTTTTTGGTTGTTTTTTTTCCTGAAAAACTGCAACAGACTTTTCAGACTTCAGCAGAACCATGAGTTAACTGCAGGCATATTATTGTTGATAAGTGATATGGAGCACACTTGGAACATCTCAATCTTCTGTAGGCGGCATAAACAGCTTTTGGTCTGGTGATTGAATTTCATATTCAGAAACTCTCACTTTAAATAAGGGGTGGAGTGGTTTGTGGAAGCTTTGCATTTGTTTTAACAAGAAAAACACACATAAGCTCTCTCTTTGACACCGAAGATGAGCTGCTTAATTGCTGTTGGTGTTTCTTTCTTCTTCCAAAGCATTTTTTTCTTGTACCTTTTCAAGCACAAAAAAAACCCGTAAATTAAGAACAATAGTGTGTCCAGTTCCCAAGGAGTCTCAGAGCTTCTTTGTCTTTGGAGAGGTAGCTTAAATTAAGCAAATCAAAAGAAGTTTCACAGGCTCATTCTGGATATAAAAATGGCTGGTATTGTCAGAGGATTATGTTTGCTCACTTTATTCAAACCAGCAACTGGCAAACCTCTGTGAGTTTTCTATTGGCAGTAAAGTTTGGTCCAGTTCTGAATTTGGTGAAGGATCATCTGATGCCTCTCTAAACTACGTAACCAGCCTTGCTTCCTGCAGTCTCCCTCTTGTCCTTATCTTCAGGCCTTCCCTGGAACAAATCCTGCATCCCACCCACTTCTCTCCCTTCAGTTCTGTTCCCTCCCACCCTGCCATGAGCTACAGAGCTTCTGTGTCACACTGTCCCTTCCTGCAAGCATGGTCTCTTCAGGAGGGACGAAAGCAAATCTCTGCTCACTAGCCACACTGTCATTAGCTGACTTTCTTGCCCCTCTGGAAATTAAGGCTAGAATGATCTTCCCTCTCTTGTCTATGGAAACCTTGCTTTCAGCATGGGAAGGTTTTAGCCAGGACAATTATGACAATTGTGCTTTTATGGGCCTTGTCCAGAAAAATGTGTTTTCCAAGGGGTTTAGAATTTCAGCACAGATGTTCAGAAAGGATTCAGAAAGTTCAATATCAGGGACATTTTTTATGGTAGCAGTAATATTTTTGCCCTCCCTAATTTTATATAAACATTTTTCCTCCAGGAGAGGTTTTTTCACACCCAGACAAATTAAATCTTCATAATATGACAAGAGTTTTTTATTTTATACTTTTTGCTTACTCTGTGAGGAGATGAGCTTCCCTTGCTAATATTTCCAACACCTTTTATTCTGTGTCACTGATTAAAAAATTATGTGTCTACTGATGGGCATCAGCCAAAAAAATTACTTTTTTCCAACCTAAAATGGAAACAATTGGACATCTGTGGATTTGTACACACAGATGCGAAAGCCAAATATTAAATTAATGTATTAACAATGTTTATAGTTTTATTACCCTGTAATTATATCATACCTCTTGATTGTTTTTCTTTTCATCCCAGTCTATAAAATGTAGCTGCCCGAACCTGTTTTTGAATGTCTACATTTCTAGTGTTAGACCTAGTGATGTTTTGCCAGGTTCAGTGGAAGAAAAGGCAGTTGTAGGGATGGAATTGTTACTCTGGAGAGTGTCAATGCCTGCTAGCTATCAGAAGGTGAACTAGAGACAGCTGGAGACTTGGTTTGGGCCAATAGCTATGCTTGGCATCCTTTCTGCCAGCCTGAGTGGAAGAAGTAATTAAATGCAGCCTTGAGTAGCAGTGGCTGGAAAGTTACAGCAAGGCTAAGTTCTATAGTTTCAGGGATTTAACTGGTACTAGTAGTGAAAACACAGGGAGAAGGGAACTGTTTGTCAACTAAGCAAGCAAAGGAAGCAACTGTGAGTACGGTCCTCTCAAATGCAGAGCCCTCTGAGCACTCTGTTGACTGAAATTTACTGCTGTTCATTTCTGCTAGATTCCAGGAAAAACAACTTTGTATATATCTATATTTTTGCTAAATAAATACCCAGAAAACTGAAAATTATTAATATTATCAGCTCGTCTTCCTAACTGAAGTAAGTCTAGAAAAGTCAGCATATTGGCTATTCACTGAAGCCCAAGATGAAACATCATTATTACTTGATAACAGCAGGAGAGTTCTTCTGATAATTTGATGACCCATCATGACTGGGCTTGGCTTTCACACTTGTGGTGCAGTGGCTATTTCATTCTAAAACTCTACTTTCATGCCATGGAAGATCTTTTATTTTAGTTATTGATTATTTATTAATTTAAAATGCTAACTTGCATTTTATTTTTATTTCATGACTGAATTTCAATGTTAATAAATATTAAAATAGAGGTTATGCACTGATTACATTGGACCACTTTCATTAACAGTCCAAGTTCCTTCTGTTCATTTTGGACTGCAGTTTCTGCAATGACTGTCCTAAAGAGTTTCATGAAAAACAATCTCATTATCCACATAATTTCATAGAGACAACACAGCATTTTGCCATTGCTACATGTATCTGCTGCAACTGTCTGTGGGGTGGAAAATGGGAGGGTTTTGGCATGAAAACAATTGTGTGGTAATTTTAGGAGGAGTACAAAACAATGTTTTCAGTTGACAGTAAATGTAGGATAGTTGGGCCAATGAAATAACAGTGAGATGCCTCCTCTTTGGAAGAAAAGCTGCAAGGCCTTTAATGATTAATTGTTAGCAAGATTTGGGTTTTATATTCCAGACAATCTCCAAAATTTTTATGGGTAAGTCATATAACTCATGCTACGCAGTTTATAGCAAATGTGTAAAGCATTGTCCCACCATATACACCTGCCTTCAGTGAGGACAAGTGCCTCCAAGCGAGCAGTTAAACAGAGCTAGAATTAAAATGTCAGTTCTGGTTGAAGTAGTATGATAATCCTGCAGGTGGAGGCTACCTAGCTTTCTGGATTGAACATGATATTAGAAATCCAGTGGTGGGAACTACAGAAAAACACACAAACAGATAAAATTCCTCATCCTCAGCTCTGGCTAACTTTAGATGTTTTCCACACCATGGTTACTAGTTAAGTTTTTCTACTAGTGCCTCTCATCATCAGCTGACTTCCATTTTAAGGGAGCCTATGGCTGAATTTAGTGGAAGAGCCAGATTCATTGGAGAATTAGAGTTTTAGCTAATGACTGGAGAAAAGCGGCCATCTGATATATTCCTATAAACCTGAACTGCTGATACTTAGCTATAGGAGCACTGGCCCAAGCTGTCTGTCAGTTTGGCTCGCTGTAGATCAAAGAGCTCACCCCCACCATGTTGAGCATGGAGTCATCGCTCCAACTCTAAAAGCTGAGCAGTGCATCTTTCCTGATGCAGTTTTGCAAATTAACCATTTGGCATTTAAGAATGGCAGAAAATAAATGTTGACCTTTGGACAAAACTTCTGTTGAGTGATTTGGCCATGGGTGTAGAGGGATGGTTAGGAAGGAGGGTGGATAAGCTGATGCATAAACTGCGTCAGGGGAGGGAGACCACACTTTCCCTCTTCCTTCACCCCTTGTTCCCCAGATACTTTGTTGGAGTCTCTCTAGCTAGGACACAATGTAGAGCAGTATGAAGATGTGTGTAGCTATTTGTTCTCTACAGAAGACTCAGGTCTGACCTTCACATGAACAGCAGAGCTGAGCAGATCTTAAGGTAAAATTTCCACTGCTACCTGTGGGAATTTTACCACAGGAAAGAGTACAGGTCTGGGCCCGGCATGTAAGATTGGTCTGTGTTGCTAGGGGTTTTGTTGACACTGAAGTTCCTAAAGAGAGATAACCATTATGATGGCCAATTGATATTTAACAGTGTCCTGTCTGGGCTTGCCTGGATGTATGATTCACTTCAAATGCTTTTTGCTTTGAGTCAATCATATGGCTTCTGGCACTGGAATTTTTAGCAATGAGAGACATTTTCTGATTTTGAAATCTTTTTAACCTGCAAGCAATGCATTAATTTTTGGGTGTGCAAACATAGCCTTGGCTTCCTGTGATGGTGCAAACTGGGCACTGTCATCTTGGAGGTGCTTTTCTTCAGCCCTTGATCCTATGTGTAATGGACCTGGGACCAAACATGATAACTTTAAATGGTGCAGCTGAGGGCTGTGGTTCAGGAAGCGGCTGCTGCCTTGGCACCTCTACCCTTCTTCTGACTGTGCTCCAGTCATTATTGTGGAATTTCCTCTCTTTCCTCTCTTATACATGTAATTCTTGGCCTCAGATCCAGCCACACATTTTGCATGGGAGTTATTGTATTTGCTCCCATTGGACTACTCACATGCTTAGAGAAATGCATGTGGTAAGGGCTTTGAGTTCCCAAGACCTGAAATCCTCATACTGATAGCTACATTACACTACCAATCAGAACAACTTGAAAGCTGCCAAGGAATGTGACTGATGTACCATTAGTTGTGATTGTCAAAGCACTGGATTTAGAGAGATTTCTCCCCTGAAAATTAAACAGAGTATTAAGAGAATAACATGGGCAGACTTCACTAGACAATTGGGATATTATGCATTCTGGTTGATCCTTTGATCCACCTTTCAATTGCCATGTTAAGTAAAATTTATGCTGAGTACAAACATGTGAGATCTCCTATCTATTCCTTTGCTGTTTCAGCAAGTGCATATGTCTTTTTCACATACATCCTGCATTTTCAGTTCCTCCTGTGTCAAAGCTTGGAATGATTGGTCATTTAGTAGCTTGTTTTGCAGGACTGTAGTCATAAATTACGTATTGTCAGACCTAATATATTAAGGAAAAGAAAATGACATGTTATTTAGATATGAACGTAATTCTGATATTTTCTTTTTTCCAAGACCTAAACCCCATGAATTTCATACATGTTTATGTATTAAAATGAGTGGATGAATTAACATGAATGAAATACAGTATTTATAAACTAAGTATACATGACTTTCATTGCAATCCAATTTTTTAAAATAATGTCAGCTGTATTCCAGATTCTGCATTTTTTAAATCTTATAAAGCACTTTGTAGCAAAATCCCTTTGAGGTATAACAAGCAAGAAAGAATCTGCCTTTCATGCTGAGCATGACACCCTATGGTCTGGAATATCCCTTTTGTCAGTTGGGGCCATATGTCCCCTGCCAACTTCTTGTGCACCCCCAGCCTACTCGCTGGTGCAGAAGGCTGAGAAAAAGAAAAGGCCTCCACTCTGTGTAAGCACTGCTCAGCAGTAACGAAAACATCTCGGCGTTATCAACACTATTTTCAGCACAAATCCAAAACATAGCCCCATACCAGCTACTAAGAAGAAAATTAACTCTACCCCAGCCAAAACCAGCACAAGTGACAGAAATGTAAAGTGGAAAGTCCCTACAAGAGACTGTGCTTGTGTAAATTGCTGTTAAAAACCTCTATGGTAGGTGATTGTGCACTGCCATGGAAAACCTGTTTGACTCTTTTCACCAGTACTTTTTTTTTTTTCTAATGTTTCATACAGATTTTTTTGCTGCTAATTAAGACAATCTCTTCTTTCCTGGGCATGGAGAGCAATTGTTCACTTCATTAAAATCTTTTTTACATGACCTCCCATCTCTGTCTTTTTATATCCAAGTTAAACATATCCACTCATCTCACTTTTTACTCCATGGATAGCATTTCCTCAGTCTGTTATCATTCTTGTTTTCTGAGTGCTTTGCAATTAATCTGTCTTAAAAAGTCAGATCCAAGAAAGGATACATCACTGAAACTGTAATGAATGTTAGAATAATTAGCTTCCAAGTCTGCTATATACCACTCCTCTGAATAACATCCCAGGATTAGTTCCTTTTCCTGATTCTTTCTAAGGAGCTTATGCTATGCCCTATCTCATTCCGTATCTGCCAGTTTTCCTGAACAAACGCATAATATATTGGTCTGTTTCAACCAAAATTGACAGAAGAATGCAGGAGGATCCATAGTTCTTACAAGTTTTGTGAAAATCAATGGCTGGGCAGGTAACAGAGAGCTCAGCTACTCCCCTAGAGATACCTGACTGGTTGAGGGGTTGGCATGTACGTCCTGTCCACTCTGTCATTACAATTCACATCTGGCTTCCTCTTGCCTAGGCATGCAAGGCAGAAAAAGGAGCATAAAGAGGGGGATATGAAAAATGTGGGAGCGTACTGGAAGTATTTTTTGAGGAAGATGAAACTTGGGAGGGAGTAGCTGCAGCTGTCGGTTTGGAAGAGAATAAATGCAATTTCATGTTTCATTAGTTCCACAATTGACAACGATTTGGAGGTGACTTTGGTTTGCTTTTTGTTTTGCTTGTGGGTTGGCTGACTGGTTGGTTGTTTGTTTGTTGTCAAAAGCTTTGACCTGCTGGCTAATTTTCAGATTGTCATCCACTGTAATCCCTACATGATTTCCTTTAGTTATACTAGTAGGCAGCCTGGTGTTTTATGTCGTCTTCCTAAGTGCAATTTTGCACTTCAAAGAACATAGTCTGAAAAAAAATATGGTTTGGGGGGATTACATTAGTTACTGAAATGCAGCATTTAGATGTACTTGCTGGGAAATGTTAGTTACTGTACGCTATAGGACAGAAAAGAAAAATACTGCAAAAAATTCTTCCTATACCCTCACTTCACAACACTTATTCCTGAGGGACATCTGGACATCATTTCAGCAGCCTGAATTTACTTTGTGTTTTTACAAAGTTTGTACTGAAATATTTACATAAACTTTTCCTTACTTACCCCAAAAGCTATGTTTATTGTATGAAAACTCTTTTGTAATATGAATAGATTAGGTCAGTGCCGAGACTCCAGTTGCCCTGAGGAGCGGAACAAAGTGAGCGGGGAGAGAGACTGACGATATTCTCACTACTGTTACAATGATCCCCTTTAACTCCAAGGTTACCCGTGCACTTGGCATGCTTGTGAAAAGAGTTTTATTCTGTTGCCTTGGAGGGACATCCTGTTTGGATAGAGAATTTCAGCCAGCAGAACTCAATACTTCCAAAAGGGTAGGGATAATTCATGTGAACAGCAAAAAACACTATGAAGTAGATAAAAGTCAACTATTGCAATAATATCACAGTTCAGTTGTTTATGTTTGACATAAATTAACTGCTGATTCTTGTTGCCTATACTCTTCTTCCTTTTCAACTCTTACCAGTCTGATGCTGTACTCATAATTCAGAGAAACTATAAGATAAATATGACAAATTCCTATTGTAAATACTAGCATGTGCAAATGCTGTATACAGCTGCAATAATTGCATTTACAGTGCTTATAAAATATGTCAGAGTAGACAAAGGGTGCACAGTTGTTCTATTCATGGCATAATTTTGGAATTATAATGTTTATTTGGTTTTTTGTGAGCTATGTTGTAGAAAAGCAAAGCTTTTCCCTAAATACTAGCAGGCAAGAAATCAGTTGAAGAGCAATAGAATAATTCTTTTTTTTGGTATGACTTGAAACAGTCCATTTGATTATATTAATTGTTCAGTGCGGTGGGAAAATAGCTGCACTTTTGGTGTTCTTTTTAATGTCAGAGATACATTTGAAGCATGTTACATTGTCAAAGGCAAAACTCCTGTTGCTTTTAAAAGAACAGGCATTGGTCTGAAAAGCTCATTTTGAAACTAGGCATCATTGCACATCCTGTCTACATTGAGAGGAAAATTGGGAGGATGTGAACTGACAGAGGTACTCAGTGCTGAAAACTAGGTTTTGCACTTTGCACAATAATTCACAGGATTTTCACTTTGCTTGTTGGTTACGGTGGACAGAAGAGAAGTAAAAATATGTGATCATCTAAGACTCATGTAAGTCATCAAAACAGATATTAATGTTTTGGAAATAACTAGAGCAGGTGTGCTGATCATTGCTCCTAGGTCGAATTTCCCCTTGACCAGGGAATCACGAGGATGGGAATGTTCCTTCTCCTTTATATAAGCGCATGCACGAATACATGTATGTGTATGTATATATATGTATAAATTATATATTGACATTATGCAAAATTCAGACAAGGGAGATGCCATAAAGCTGGGACAGAAACATTTGTGCAGCCACAGTTTGATCTCTAGAATTGCCTGCATAACTTTACATAGGGTTTTACCTGATGAACACAGCCCCTCAAGTATAAATGTAGCAAGACCAGGCTTGAAGATTTCCCTAACAGAAGTCTCACACATTCTCTGGGCATGCTCAATGAGCATTTAAAAACTAAGAAGCTAGCACGCTAATTCAATGCTGAAGTAATGCTGAAAGCCTGTTTCACACTGATAAAAATTTCATAGAAATTATCTTGCTTTCAGTGTATTTGTCACTGCAGTTTCTGCTCCTCTGTATTTGGCCATTTTTAAAGGGAACTGAATTGATTTCAGGCCGGAGGTCCCTGCAGAGGTTTCTTGGGACACATATGTGGTACTGGCTGTCCACCTTATTTCTAGACATCAATTTAAATAAAAGCACTAAAAATAGATTTATGGTAAGAGGCTTCTTTATAAGCTATTATATCAGCATTTGTGTGAATAGGAAAAGAAAAGAGGGGGAGCCTATATGTTTCTGTGCTTCTGTGTATTACCAAACACAGAAATATGCGCAAGCAAATATATATATTGATATATAAGCATACATAAAATAGCAAAAGTGAAGGCTGGTCTATAAAGGTCAATAAAATGTTGATGACTATGAAAAACAAGTGTGTCTTTTCCTTGAAGTGAGAGAGACTTATGGACTTTGTGGGCTGCAAAACCACTAATGTCATCTTGGAGTCCTCCCATGTAGTAGTGTCTGAAAGATTAATTTCACTTCTTTTTCTTCCCTATGCTTCTCTGGTCTTATGTAGTGCTCGGAGGCACTCTGCAAAGAAAAATGCAGCATATAAAGCTTCAAACACATGGACAGAGTTTGGAGTGGCAAAGGGAACCACAGCATGATCAGAGTAGTGTAGGCTGCTCTTCAGGGGCAGGCTGTGGCTCTGTCGGACCCTCCTCGCTGGTGTCTGGTACAGAAATGACTATTTCCAGCTTGTACATGTTGCCTGCAGCCATGTGTGTAAAGTTACATCTTGGCATGCCTCAGAGCCACAGCAGGCTGTTGGGTTTAGAGGAGCGGTATCTAAGATTAAATTGTTCCTGCCTGTCTTTGGAAGTCTAGTTTTTCTCCCAGACTCTTTCCTGATTCTAGTCCACATTTTGTGTCCCAAAGAGCTGTAGGATGGAGCCTGTGTTGTTTGCCCAATAATAGGTTGGGCTGTGAATTTTCTGGCTGTGTTTTCTCTGAAGTGCCACAGCTGATCCTCTTTTGCTTCTTCCATGTATGCCAGTGTCCTTATAAATTTGATATATTTGAAGCAGATGATTCCGTTCTTCCCCCTTCTTATCCTGAATTCAGGACACTGCATCCTGGAAGAATTTTGTTTAGATGGTATTTTTGTTGAATTTTTTTTCTTTATTTAATGCTTTGTCTGTATAGATTATGCAGACTTAAACACAGCAATGCAGACATGTGAATGCTCTTACAGGGGAGGTCAAAGGCTTTGCAAAAATAATTGCATCCTCTTCTTTCCTGACATAGCATATTTTTTCATTTGCATGTCAGATCTCCCTCACTTCCCTGTCTTCCAATATCATAGGAAGTACAGCATTTGTTATACATCCTTTGTTACAATGAAAGAGAGTGTTCCTGTGTAGGAGTAAAGGTGGTCTGCTGAGCAATCACTGGATACTGTTTGGTTTGACAGATCTCCCATAAATATCCATAAGGCTATGCAATACTGTGATTTAACTTCATATTCCCGCTCTAATTTATAACACTTTAAGGCATATTCCCTCTCACCTAACAAGTAGGTACACGGTAAGAGAGCTAGTAATTTGATTTTTAAAAAAAATCAAAAGCGGTACAATTGCAGTGCATGAGTCTACCACCCCTTTACAATAAAAACAGGTTGCTTGGATGAGTAAGAATGACTCATGAGAGCTTACTAATGCTTAAAAAACCTGACATTAGATTTAACCTAAATTTTGAGCATATTAACAGAAATTTCAGAAGTAGCTTAAGTTGCTATGGTGTGCTTTATAAAAAAAGTCATGGTATGTAATGTCTGGGACTGTCTTAGATCTGGGTTACACAACTTGCTTAGGTCTTTTTCTTCCCTCCTGTTCATAAATTGTTGGTGGGATAAGATGCAAAAGTTCCTGTAAATCTTTGGCCTTCCTTGGGGAGCTTGTTCACACTTTCTCATTACTCCTTGTGTGTCAACATAACATGACCTATACACATAATATTTACATAGCCCACTGTGACATTGCCATCTTATTTCATTTTTCAGTGAAAATCGGTGGAAGCTTGAAATTGAATTATGCTTTTTTTAATAATTTTTTTATCATGTGTGATTGTTATCTTCTGTGGCTTTTGAAGACTTCTATGCCAATGGATTAGTTATTTCTCAATGATTACATTTTTTCTTAGGCATTGAAATATTTTTTCAAAAAAGGAAAGAGGACACTTTGACTGCCTTGCAATTATGACTTATTTGGGGACAGAACAAGAACAACACAGTGTTAAAATATTCAAGATTGAAAAAATTGTGACCACATACTTGTATGTCTGCTTGAGAAAAAAAGGGGTGGGTGGGTGTGTGTATTTGAATCAGTCCTAAAACCATAAATCAGAAGAAATATTACAGAAAGCTGAGTTTTGACATGTAAAGTGTAAGCCCCAGGAACCACACTTTTGTTTTAGGGAATGTAAGGAAAATAACTCTTTAATTTCTGAAGAAAAACATTTAGAGGCTTGTAATTTATCTCTGAGCTTCTTCCTATTAGTATCTTGCCAGCCAACTTCCCTGTTGACTTCAACTGAGAGATCTGTGAAAGAATCAATAACATGAAGTGAAAATGGTTTATGTAGGTATGAGTGCATAGTTTATAAACAATGCTTTATTAGTAAGCAGTAGTTAGAGAAGCACAGGCTAATATCAATCCTGTTTGAAGTCAGGAAGATTTATCTCTGATGTTAGTCAATACAGAACAGGATCAGGCCCTTTGTAGCACAGTGCTTTGATGCTGCACAGATTTGTCTTTGAGACTGTTTCTATGTAACAATAATTCAAAATCAGAACAGCAAACTTCCCTCCAGTTAGGTAAAATTTACTATATATACTTGTTCTAAAACAGCAACAGGTGGGTTAGAATTCCATAAATATCATGCTAACATGAAAAGGAAATAATTTCTTCTTATACTGTTACAGATTTTTCCACTAGTTTCTGGAAAGAGCAATTTATAGCATATCTCTGCCCAGGCATGCATTCAGAAAGGTTATTTTCAACAAGCCAAAGAATTCTCTCTTCTGCTTTATGAGTGAATTTGCTTTGCCCTAACTAGGGACAGCAAAACTCCAAGTTGTCTGAAATTTCATGCATGAGACATTTCCAGGACAGAGACTATCATCTTTGCAAAGATGGCATAGGTTTATGTAAATCTCAAAACCTGAAAAAACCAAAAAGTTTGCAGTCAACCTTACAATATCATTAGTGTTAAGCATGACTCAAAAGCATACAAAGATGGGGAGAGCTGGTTTTGAAAAATTTCAGAATCAACTGAAAAAAGTTTTCTGGGATATCAAGCCTGATTCTGCCAAAATGTGCATTCTGGACAATTAAAAAATAGATAGGTATACCGTGGAGTTGATTGAGAGCGAGGTTATTTTTTGTTTGTATATTACCCATTTTAATAAAATACTATAGTATTGTGCTTAAGACATCAAACATATGACTTGAGCTGATTTAAGAATCTCAAATTTGGTAGTAGGGAAATAATTCGTACCATCATAACTCAGTCCAGTAACGTTTTTAAGCACATCCTTGCTCTTAGCATGTGCAGAGCTGCATGCAGTACATGCTTGCACATTCATTTGGATCTGTAGCTTTTACTGTTCTTTCCTTAAAACAATTTGCAGCTGCTCAACTCAAAGCATTGTGCGCTAATACAGACAAGAAGCTATTCCAGGCTAAGTCTTACCCTTTTCTTATTTGCACACTGCCAACAAGAGCAAAGTTTGCCATGAAGATGGTTGGAGGAAAACTTGATAATCACTGTAGGTTTTAAAATACTCAATAGTCACTAGGTTCTTAGGCAACAATACACCTACTGGTAAAAATTCTATTAAAAACTATCCAACAGAAACCCAAACAAATGAAATCCAAAGATGCCCAAGGTACTCACAATGAGTTTTAAAAAACTTTTAGCCAAAAATAGAAAACTCTTCTTTTTCTTTGCCCCCTTTTTCTCTCTCCCTGGTCACAGGGAACTGACAGTCACAATAGACATCCTGTAAGCCTGTCCCTGGTCATGCATCAGATGCCTTCAGCTGAAGGCCAGGTGAAGTGGTGGACATTTTTGGCCTCCAGCATGTTTGGCAACCTGACTTGGGGACTGCTGTTTGCAGCAGCAGGGAACATGCCAGCTTTTGCAGATGCGTACTCACAGAAGGAGCACTAGACCTGTGAGGCAGCACCCTGCCCACAGCTCCTAGCTGGCACCTGGGTGCTGTGAGCAGTCCTTACATGGGGGACACCTTGCAGCCAAAGGGAGCTGTCTCTCATCCCTCAGGCCCCAAGTAGAACCCAAAATGAGCAGCTGTTACCATGGGAAGAAGTAGGGGCTCACCAGGCACATGGGGCTCTTGAGATTGGTTCTTCTGGAGGTTTTTGAGGAGCAGTGGTACCACATATGCTTAGGTAGGATGGGAGGAGTTCCTCTTGGCTGACAGCACGGAAGTGTAGACAGCTATGCTGAGTCCAAGACAGTGGGGAAAACCAGCTTTCTGGTGCTCACCAGCAATGTTACCTTGGTGGTCCGTGGGCAAGGTGGAAGGACAAGGGCAGGGTCAGCAGTGTTCATGGTGCCCCCACATCACCCACAGCCAAGTCCAACACCTGAGAGGTACATGGGGCAAACCGCAGGGCCGTGGGTGTATCAGGCAGTGCTCAAAAGGTGGGCAGGCAGTTCACCTATGCCATCACTCATCCTTACGCCTGCAAGCAAAACTCATCTCCATGTATTTTTTATTCCACCATCAGTCCTCTGAATCACCATGTCCTTCCCTGCTTCCCCCTCACTTGTACACAAACCTGGCTTGCATGATGATTTTTAAAAGATGAAAAAAAATCAAAGTTAGCTGCCTACAAATGTTTTGAGATATTCCTTGTATAACCCTGCCTTTGCCTTCTTCATTGCGCAAAGCACACGGTACAGCAGAAAAAAAACCATGTGACATTTTTCTTGACCTTTACGCTAATAACTTCATACTAACCAGCAGGAATAATTTCAAAATACCAGAAAGCAATTAAAAGAAAAAAAACAAACTTGACATGTAATAAATAATTTAACAGCTCACCCTAACGCAACCTGCAACATCTTTCAGTCACTTTATGGATGAATACTCATCAGTTTTTGCGGTGTTTTGCATAAATTTCATTAGTAGGAACAGAGTAATATTAAAACACACACACACATACCCCATTTTCTGGCTTTTCAGTTCATTACGAAATACTTCACCTCTGGGCAGATGACTAATATGCTATTAAACTTCCCTATCCTTGAGTTGTGCCATAGCCAAAAAGGGGGTGCAGTCACTCATGATCTTTTTTAAATGAGCTGAATACACCTACTCAGGGAAAATGCTGTTGTATGACTTTAATGTGTCCTACGGCAGCGTTAACATGCTTTTGGATCATTTCGCTCCATGTCGTGGAGCTACAATAATAACTCCACAGTGAAACCTGCGGGAAATTTCCATTATAACCCTGTGCTGAGTAGTTTGGGAGGCATTACCCAGAAGTTTTACATTTCCAATTAGTGGAAGGAAAACTTCAACTGCGTATTGGACCATGGGAGCTCATGTTTGGACTTGGGGCTGCCCTACAGTCCAGTACAGATGACAGTCATTCACTGTCATGAAAAGGTAGTTCCTTTTGTCCAGTATTAAAAGGGAGGTGTGGACAGTTGTATCCCAATGCTAGTCAAATTTGGGTGATCCCAGTCCAGATCCTCTCTCTGCCCAAGACCCCCAATATAATTTTCCTTATTTTCCTGGATCTTTGGTTTCCTATATGTAAACCAGGATAACGAAACTGCTTTTTTGCCACTCCAGATTGCAGTGGGTTGTGTGAGCCTGATCTGCAGAGGCTCCCGTGGTGCCCTCTCCACCATACCGGGGCTGTGCCTGGAAGTGGGGAGTTTGATTGCTACTGAGGTGTCAAGGTGCTGCAGCACTGCAGCTAAGTCCTCTTGCATTGCTGCTCTAATCAAGGGATAAAACCAATGCTGAGTGTTTGGTGTAGCAGGCCACTGCTGCAACCCATGGAGTCTGTGTAATGAACACTAGTAAACCATTTGTGTGGGGCAATACAATCCTGAAGAAATTTTTAGTTTCAGTTTTTCTGTTATAAAATTGTAATCTTCTTATGTATTAATCTTTAATAGAATAGATATTAAACTCAAATAATTTCCTATTATTATTAGTTCTGTCTAGAACTACACATAAACTCCTTTTTTTTTCATTTAAACTAAATGTTCAAGAAGAGGCAAAAATGTGCAACCGCTGTGAATGGGGAATAGAAAATCCAAATGGGTTATATAACACACAATATGTCAGGAAACCTTTTGTGAATATAATTTAGACCAGAACCAGCCTATTTTCAAGGGGCGATAGGAGACACTTTACCTTGCTGCCCATTAAAATTTCTCTATAAAATACTAGATTAATTAAGCTAATAATTTCAACAGGAAGCCGTTTTCTCTGGTAACTTGGATTTAAGAAATTGCTTCTTTGTCACTGTAACTTCTTTGTCTACCCTTAAAGCTGGCCCTATTAAATGTTGCACGAGAGTGACTCAAAGGCATTTAGAAGAACACAACTCTAATTGCCCATACAGGACCAAACTTGACAGAAAATTTGGGATATTGTTCTGGCAGTAGCTGACAGTGACGACACTGACAATAAACTCACCTTATGAACAAAACCATTCAGTGTGTTGTTATGAATGGAGAATCATCTGATTTGCTTGTGTTTAGAGATCTATTTTTGTTTGGGTAGGAAAATTATTTTTAAATTAAAGAAGCGATATTCAGGAAGCTTTTGCTAATGTTCATAGTTATTTTCCAAGCTTGGGCTTCTTGAAATAGACTTGGAATACTGTAGGCATTTTATTTTGTAAATGAAGAGGTTCATTGTCCTCTCATTGGAGCATGTACTAGTAACAATGATGTAAATCCTAGTTATTCTAGTAACTCTAATGACACAATGGTGTAAAGTCTAGTAATTCTAAGAAATGTCTATTGCAGGAAGAGAACAATATGGAAGCTAAATTTTAAATCTCTCCAAGTAACAAAAAGCAAAACCTATTTATGTCTCTGAATAACTTCTTCAGTAAGAACTCCTTCCCTTATTATTTCGTACATTGCATTACTATGGAAGTACCTGAATCAGGATGATAATGAATCAAGGGCCTTTTTTTTAATTGCTTTTCAAGACCCATATTTATTGCGAATGCCTCAGCTTTATGACTCTAATCTTTAGTCTTACCGTGCTATGTAATAGATTCTGAATTTTCTGTGCAGCAACATTTCTCATTTAATTCCTGGGACATAAGTTGCCTGATGTCGATCTTTAGAGAGCTTTTAAGGTGTCTAAACACTTAGTGGAAAAGATAAAGCAATATGACTGTGATCAGAATTCCACTGAGATAAAGGTACTTAGTTTGCCACAGCTACTGTGCTAATGAAAGGCAAACCCCATCTTTATCTCATCATGATTGTCACCACAGTAAAGGTTCTTACCATGTAACTATTTTAATTTATTTTTCTGGTTTTTCTATAAATTGCATCTTTAATCAAAACAGATACAATCAGAAAAAAGACACTATGTGGACCAAAACAAACTAAATATTTCAGACCTTTTTTTTGTGAAAATCACTTGGTCTTAAGGGTTGTTAGTACATGTAGGGGTAAAAATTAGGGTCCTATGTATTAACTGTGATTTCATAAAGCCAGGCTAAAGACGAAGACAACAGGAATGCAGCCATACAATGTTATTGTTATTATTAAAATAAAAAGTCAACAACTCATAAACACAGTAGCAAAAAGATGAATAATTTCAACGTCAAGCTGACACATATTGGACTAACTTCCTTCCCCTTAGAATTCATAAGTCTATACAGGTCTCATAGTATGATTCAGATCTTATAATATAATGAAACAAACTTAATCAGAGGTGTTCATTAAATAACAATTCTGATATGGAGATAACTTAGAATGACTAATTAAAGACCTACTTTCTTTTCCTCTACCATTCTGTGAAAAGTCCTACAAAGGTGTAATTTGCTAATTAAATCATGAGATCCAAATCAATGTTTCAGGCACTTAATTGCTCAGTGTTGTGCTCTTCTCTAAGAAATCATGGAAATTTCCATGAGAATTGAGGATGTACCTTCTTTTTATTACTTTTTTAAACTATCTTGTCAGTTAAGATGTTGATAACATCTTTTTCTTTACAGTCTTAAAAAGAAATGGACTAAAACCAGGAAAGGCTTTGACTATGGAATATATTGAAATTGGGTGTGCTTCAAGTTGCGCATTTGCAAGCAGCTCTCAGGAGCAAGCTGGTCTTCAGGTAAAGTATGGCAAAGCACTTAAGTGCACCCTTATTTCTGTCCCTGTTCATCAAAGGACAGAATCACATATTCTACTTGAAGGATGTATTTCTGTAATTTTGCACAATTAATATTTTCTATGTTTTCCTCTCCTTCCCTCCTTCTTTCTAGGTGCAAAATTAATGCCTTAAAAATTAGTGAAAACTCAGCATAGATTTTTTCCTTGTTCCTTCCTGATGTAGATAATTTCTGCAACAATGTCAGGAATTAAATACAATTTCATATTGGGTGCTGCTGTGAATGGAGGTGGCTACTGTCTATTTTTGAGAAGCTCCATCATCAAAAGGTTACTTGATAGGTTAAAAAATGCTGAATATATTAAACACCTTTTCACTCATAAATATAAAACTTGTCTTTGGAAAATGTTCAATTTTAAATCAGCTTCCAGCACTGTCCTGAATTTCCAGGTAGTATACTGATTTCCATGTGAGGAATGATCACATAGTAAGAACCAATACCAAAACTCCTTCTAAAGTATTCAAGGCTGCAGATCAGGCTGAGTGCAGCACACAATTCTTAATAATAAGGAAAATTATAAACTGGAAACATTCATTCCTGTAAAAAAACCATAATCCTGTTTTTATAACTGTTTTTAAGGGGTTTTCCTCAGGCTTTCTAGTTTACTTATGAACATAGCTGGATCTCTTGCTTAAATGGTATCCGTTTCCTGGGTTTAATTCACTGTTTTTCTGTTTGACTGTTGCAATTTTTTGCAGGTTTCTAACTATAATATCATTACAGAAAATAAATAATTCTGACAGATCTTATGTGACATATCTTTTATGACACCCCTGGGGTATTAGTGAGAAGAGAAAAAAAATCAATGGGGCTCACATTTGAACTAAAGTTGAATTTTTATTAGAGAAATTTTTTTACATGTCCAAATGCAAACCAGTTTGCTGTCTGCTGGTTCCTACCGTCCTGTTTCCTATTTAGCAAATGGAAAAGCTAAGAACAAGTGGCATAGAAACTATACGGTTTCTGTACTTTCCGATAAACTTTCTCTTTACTTTAGTGTTTTGTCTTCATAATTTCTTTGTCTGATTTGTGATTAACTCCTTGTACAGTCTGGGTTTTCAGGAATTGCCTAAGTAGCCACAGTAAGTAATTGCCTAAGTAGTTTGAGTTTAACACATCCTTAGAAACGTGACTAGTAATTCAGTTGTATTTATTTAGCTTCCAGTTGGTAGCATGCTCCTCTGTGAGTCCCAGAACATTGGCTAAGCAGTCTTTATTTTTGTAAATATTTGTGAAGAAATGTTGGCTTCTTTTTTATGGTGTATTATGTTATCTGAATTAAAAACAAACAAACACACAGGTTCTAGAGGAAGTGCTTGAAATGCTTAAGAGCCCACCTTTTCCATGGGGACTTCAGCACGTTAACCTTTTCCCAGCAGTGTGATTTCAATTCTGTGTGAGGGGGTTTCTGCAGATTTTCAAGTTTTCAGAAAAGTTTTTCAGAGGCAGTACTGCTATGGGCTGCAGGTGTTCAAGGCTGACAGATCCTCAGCCTTGCAGCTGTTTATGTGCTGTGTTGATTTTCACACCCTGCCCTACAACTCAGAGACATTTAGCACCTACCCATCGCAACTATGTTAGGCCAAGGTTATTAACGCTCTTTATCTAGTTGGGAGACAAGTTAAAGTCAGCATTTTCATACCCATGTTTCTGTATTGTATTGGGGCTGCTCTTATCTTGCTGCTCGAACATGTCTCAGTGGCATCAGTGACCCCCTAAAGCTTGGGAGTAATGGGTTAGCAGTGCCTGGCTATGCCTCTTCTACATGCCTGTTCTCCTGATGGTCTAAACCTGTGCTTGCCAGGCTGAATTAAACATGGTCTGGAGACATTAGACTGGAAACCCACAAAACTGGAATATCTTCCAATAGCCATTCTGACAGGTTTACAGCTTTGTATTCTCTTAAAGCTTCTTAGCTAGAGGTAAAGGACATGGACAAAAACTGGAAAAATTATTTCATGTCTCAATGACTCCATTACCTTTACAAACAGGTGACATGAAGACATGCTAGCAAGAAGTCATTAAGATATCACCATTGTGGAAAATCCCAAGAACCTTGATGAGTATACAAGGCTCTGCATAAGGCAAACCACTTTAGTAGCCATTTGCAAAATTATCTTACCTGAAAATGTTTAAGCATAGTACCATGCCCTGAAAAAAATGTCTCCAAACTGTCTCCGAAATTGCTAGGATTAATATGAAGATGGCAGGATTAACTATATCAAACCATCTCCTGTTTTGTATGAACAGTGATAAACTCCTAAGTATTGCTGGAGAACCACCTTTATTAGACGTGACTTGACCAGACTTGCTCTTCTACTGTAGCTCAAGATTAAAGCATTTCTTACCACCACATTTTTTTAACTAATCCTCTCTCTGGCTGACTCATAACAGCTGTTAAATAACTAGATATTTAGCTAAAGAACCAAACCTATAAATTTAAACGTGATATAATAACCAACTCCTTTATGCATAGCAAACTGCTTCTGTCATCATTTGAATGCTTTATGCTGACCTCACTGTCTGCATCTGATTGAACTGATCTAATGTCATAGTTGACAAAAGATGATAACAATGGTGATTACATATTTCTGATGTGTTATGGAGGAGGACAGAGACCACATAGGAGTGTGAGGCATTGCGTGGGGGGAAATGGAAAGGTTGACATAATGCTTTTGAAACATCTGAGAGGTTGTTTGGAGTTTGTTCCTGAGTGTTTCAACAGCAGCGCGTGCAAAAGTTCACACGCCATGTCTTTACTTATTTTCTTTACCCCTTTCCTCCCACATGACTGTGCAATGAAGTCATAGCCTTGTTATGGATATAACGGTACAGTAACCATTTTTCTCTGCCTTCTTAGTGGTTCTGACTTGTCAGAAACTTACTAACAGTAACACTAACTGGTGCTCCTGCAGCAGTTCATCCTCTCTAGACCATAGTGCCTTGCAAGCATTGACATTTTCTGGTGGGAGAAGCTGAGACCTAGAGAAGTAAAATGACTTGCCCAAATTCATGCGGGACAGATGCAGTCTTCTTATTCACAGGTCCCTCCTGCCTTATATCACACAGAGCCCCCATGCCTTTTTTTTCACATCAAAGTGACAACGTGCATATAAAGGCTTTTATTAGAACAAATTGTGTAAAAACTCATCCAGACCAAAAAAAGCCTTTTTTCCTCTTGCTGACAAAAGCAACTTGCTTCCTTTTTACATATTCTCTTGGTTCAATTTGCATTGGTCCTAAAGCCCCCTTTAAATAAAACCTTTGTAGTGATATTTTTTAAAAAATCATCTATTGTTGGAATTAAGTCTAGGAAATGTGAATTTGTTCCATGTGAACAACTTTCATGAAAACTAAAGTACAGTGGCAATTTTAAAGATTACAGGCACATTCCTAAAACCTTTTAAAAACACGCTTAGCTTTAAGCTTGTGAAAAGTGCCTTAGGACTTAAGGTTAATGATGTGAGTAATGTGTCGTCTCAGCGCAGACCTGAATTCATAACATAGTAATTCATACCCAGAAGTGCTTGGTTTTACTCTTCCTGCTGTAAACATGGGAGCACCAGTGTTTGTGAGCACTAGTGGCTAAAAAATCAGGAGATCTGAGTTCCTTCTGTTCTGAGTTATATTTGTATTGTCAGGGAGCCTAAAAGAGCTTAGTTGTGCTGTACTCTGCGCAAAGATGGAATGAAATAACACCCTTTTTCAGAGCTGAAACAGCACAGCAAGGCAATTACACAGAAGCAGCTATCATGCTACTAGTGTGAGACAGGTCATAATACATCTCACTGATGTGGTTTGCTGATCTCCTCTGAGTGTAAAGAGCAATGAGAGAGAGTCTGAAGATGTTCACCTGAAAATTAAATGGAGAAAACTCTGGCACTGTGAACAACTCTGCAGTATCAAACACCTTATTGATACAAAAAGAGAGAGAAAGGTAGAGGCTGGAACATGAAGAACAGTGACAAGAAGTCACCTGTATTTGGTGAGGAATAAGAAGAGGGAAGCAGTGTCGTGGTACAAAGAGTGAGGTTGTCTAAGCTGCTATCTAAGAAAGTGATCTTTTGCAGCAGCAAAAAGAAATTGAAAAGGTTGATCTAAGACCCTGCTTGCCAAGTCAGGGATGAGAATATTGTGATGAAGGTGTGGGATTTGGAGAGTGGCAGAAATTAAATGTGTCATTTGGAATGGCCAAATCCTTGAGAAAGAGAAAACATTGCACAGCACAAATGCCCAAGATTTATAAGAGCAAACACTGAGACCATCAATTCAATATTACAGACTGAGAGACTGTGTGGCAGGAAAGCGTAAAGAAAGAAACATGGGGAAAGCTTACCAAAACAGAAGGATGGCTCAAAACCTTGTTGAACTTGAGTCAACAGCCAGTCATACAGAAAGAGATATGAGAGAGACAGGACAAGACTTAATTTCTAAAAATGAAACTTGCCTGGAGTAGTCTGTGGTTGCCTTGTCTCCCTCATGTAGCCTTGTCATTGTGTAACCTTGAGGGTTAAATAGGAATATCTTTTATAACATTTAAAAAAAAAAAAATTCTACAGACTGCTATCAGCTCAAGTGGTCCTAATCAGACATAGCACTCATTTGAGGCTTTTTACTCATTTGAGGACATATGTGTGAATTAACCCAATACAGGAACCCAGTATTGACAAGTAGAAGGTGCTCAGTGATGTTTTAACCAGGGAAAGATTAACCTGAATGCTACTGGAAGCAAAACTGCTTAACATGAGACATGGTCAAAACAGTAGTGGGGACAGAGAACTGCACCCTGTCCTTGTTCACAGGAGCACTGGAGAGGCTCTCAGGGACACTGCAGCTCTCTGACCTCTTTCTCTCCCCAGCCTCACATATTTTAGCTATGCAGGCTATGCTGCTTATATATAGCCCAGTTTCCTTCAGGAAACAGAGCTGGAGTCACCCTGCTTAATAATAACTGTATTAATTCCTCTCTTTGCCTGTTCCTTAATAACCTGTTGACCAAATCTGAGCCAATGCAGCAAGGTTCAGAGATGTGTTTTACACAGGCAGCGGAGGGAGGCTGACGGTGACACTGCAGAGGGGATTGCAGACGCCAGCCATCACTTGCAGTTGTGCAAGCAATGCACTTGGGACCTCCTGGCCATGCACTGTCCTCTGCCCCAGGTCCCATCAGAACCAGGGGTCTCCCCTCCTGGGAGAGGATGGGGTGTGAGGGGAGGGGGGAAAAGGGGACAGAGCACTCCACATCTTGCAAAACTGGCCTTGATTAGCTGTGCTACTCACGGGGCAATGACTCCAAAGCAGCAGTTTTACAGCAAAGGTGAGGATCCCCAGGGGGCTTGGGCTCTGCTTCAGGGCTGATATGAATGGTGAAGTGGCCGTATGTGGGGTCTCCAGTTAGCCATCAGGAGAAATAAATAGCCCATACAGTATGATGTCCAAGGGCTTCCAGAAGAAGAGGAACAGTTTTCTTACAGCTGTAAGTCTTCCCATCTCTTGCCCTCTCCCTCTCCACTCCTTCATGTGCTGCCAAGTATTCCCTCTTTAAACAGATCCACATCTCTATCCCAGACTTAATTCCTGTCATCAGTTTCACTTATCTGCAATCAGCATGCTGTTGAAATCACACTGTTGGAGGCAGCTAGTAAAATGTACAAAAACTGTTTTTTTTAAACTAACTTGTACAGCCAGACATGCATCCAGATGGCTTATAAACACAGGCTTCAAAAGAGGAATTTTTCATCTTGTTAGTGCCTCACATTTCTGCTGTACACAGCAGCTGTACTGACATCACAGACACTTGTGGCTTTGGAAGATCCCATCTAGTTAGATTACTGACATCAGAAACACAGGAGTGAATGCCTCAGAGGGCTGAGCCAGGCACCATGCTGCCCTCCACTCGCTTGGTGTTTGCCTCTGGCTCCCGCTTTCCCCTCCACCCTCTATTTTGACAATTCAGCACCCTTCCCAGATATAAAGCCATGGAAAAACAAAGACTTTTTTTTTATTTTAGACATAATTTTGGATCAAATTCACACACATTTGAGAGGTCAGGACTACCTCCAGTCTCACTCCTCAAAGCCATGCCCCTTTGCACACTCATCAAAGTGCATTTTGTACCTGTTTTCCGGCAGACACACAGGACTATTACACGCTATGGATATACACCTGGTGATGAGAGAACCAGGTAAGCAAACAGAGGCAGAAGCAACCTGAGCACGTGCATGAACTTGTTGTGAAGGTGAAGTGCTGTAATTGTTCTTCAGAACAGAAAATCTAATACTCATCTTCCTTCTCCCTGGAGTACTTTCTCCCAAGAGAGCCAGTAAATACTGGCAGGCAAGGCAGGGAGGGAATGTGTCATGGGCTGAAGAAGCCAGAGGACACTGGTGGCTGTGGAGCTTTCAGTAGGCAGCAAACCACAGCACAAGGTGCACCCCTGTAGCATATACAGCTCCCAGAAGTGTTTCTAGCTCCTTCTCTCTGCTAAGCTAATGTCAAGAAGGTCCAGTACTGGAGAACAAGAAAAGGAAAGAAATACACTTCAATTCCTGGCTCATGCCCTAGACTATGCCAGTAGCTGAGAAACATGGTTACTGGGGAATGGGTGGTTTAGAGGAAGAAAATAGCTGTGGATGTGCCATGTATGATACTGCAAACCAACTGATCATGACATGATTTTTGAACCCATGCGTACAAATATGACCCCTCACTTACAGATGATAGTTTTGATCTGTATGCATTGACACAGGCACACGTACATGCTGATGTGTGTACACGTAGCCATCAGGTACTCTTAAGAGGACTATGTAGCAAACTTCCTAGATGAGCAAATGTGTATATTTGGGGCTATGCTCCTGTCACCCGCTCTACTTATCTGTAGTCATCATGCTATTGGTATTATTCACTCCAAAGTAGCCCTAACACTTCCTTTGAACTGGAAATACATGTATCTCCAGGATAAGCAGGATGTAGAATTTAAGTTGATTCCAGTTACTAAATCTAATCCAGCTGATAAATACAATTACTGATGTTTTTAGTTTATGATGTACAATGGAGGTGAACTGCTGTATAAATAAAGATCACAGAAATTAAGACATACATGGAACAAGACACTTGGCAAATGTGCAGTCATGTATTGAGTTTTATGTGACGTATATTTTTTAAAGTAAGAGGAGAATGTCTAATACTTTCACTATTCAAGATAGAAACTCAGTATCACCAATTCATAGACACTCAGATTTCAATTTGAAAATAACCTTTTTACAACTCAGAAGGTCCTTACTGCTGCTTTTAAATACTTTGACTTAGCTTCTCTTTATGGTATGCCCTAGCCATTTTTGCTACTCTAGCAGTGCCAAGCACCCCTGAAGTTGATGGTTTGCTGGGAGGAAGCGGATATGGGCATAGTATTGCCTGGCAGTGCTTGGCTGGGCAACTGGGATGCCCCGTGGACAGACAGACACAGAGAGGTGAAGCTACTCTCTGTTTTGCAGCTGTTGGTTGTAATGCCAAGCCTCCTTTCCCTCGCTGTAGCAGACACAGCTTGGATATGGGTGAGGAGCTGGGCTTTTTCTTAAGGGTGCTGGGATTCCTGATAAATACTAAATGAGTTCTGAGCATGCAAACATATTTGCAAGATTAAACAGTAATTGTACCTAAAATGTTTGTGGTTTGATTCACTTTTTTTATCTGTCTGGCAGGAATAGACATAATACCCAGCTCCAGATGGCTCAGAAACTTTCTCTGTCCCCCCTCCCCTCACCACCTTTTTTTTCTTCTGTAGGCAGATTGCTGTTCAGTTTTATATTTTCTATATTTTCTTGTATTTGTTTTCAGCTTAATCTATCTTTGAGTGAGAATTCTTCAGGTGGGAATTTCTACAGTTGCAGCATCTGATGCATGATTATTCTTGTCCTAATTTTTGTGTTGTTTACAAGAAGAGTAAAAGCCATAAGCATGCAGGGAATCCTAACGGAAGCTTAACTGAGTCAGTGTTCTCTGAGGAACTGGAGAGACTACTTAACTGTTAATAGGACATCTTATGTATCCAGGAGAAGTGCAAAGGAACACTTGCTAAGTCAAGGGTTTTCCATGTTTGCCATGAGATAGACTTTTCCCAAGTACTCAAAGTACTGTCAGGAAATTTTGCTCCTTTCTTTTATCATTTAAGAGAGGAGAGCATCCCCAAATGTCATATTGTCTCCTCTCTATGAAAGGCAGACAATGAGGGGTTACTGATATTTTCAGCACCTCACTACTCCATTATCATGTTGAAGATGGAGCCAAAATTTCATGCCAAGCTTCAGAGATTTGGTTGTGGAGCAATTCAGATGTGGCATTACTCTTTGATACAGTCTGTGGTTAGCTTTACTCATCTCTTCCCTTCTGGTCTGAGTCAGTATTGGAATGGAAAAGGTTTAATCCAGATGTCCTCAGGTTTTAATGTCTCTCAGGCAAGTGGAAAAGTCAGCAAACCCAATTTTTTTGCTGGAGTCAGAACTGCACATTGGTGTAAAAAAGCCTCAGTCTGCTACTCAGGAGCTATGCTACAAGGCTGTCGTGGTTTCGGTTTCAGCCCAGCTGGTAACAAAGCACCACGAAGCCGCTCACTCACCCCCCACCCCCTCGCCTGGCTACATTGGGATGAGGAGAAAATCCAAAGGCAGGCTTGTGGGTCGAGACAAGGACTGGGAGGGATCACTCCCCACTTATGGTCATGGGCAAAAGACAGGCTCAACTTGGGGAAGAAACAAAAGCAATTTCATTTACTACAAATCAAATCAAACACACAAGGGTATTGGGAAGGGAAACCAAACATCAGAACACCTTCCCCCTCTCCCCTCGTGCCTTCCCGGCTCAGCTCCATTCCCGGTTCTCTCTACCTCCTCCGCCCGGCGGCGCAGGGGAACAGGGGATGGGACTTCGGGTCAGCTCGCCACACCTTGTCTCTGCTGCTCCTTTCCTCAGGGGGAAGATTCCTCACTCGTCCCCT